>ML781394.1:716828-732909 GCA_009831015.1 Picea engelmannii | reverse complement strand
CCGTTAAATTTGACGTGAAAATTTTCGGCCGAATAATATTTCGGCCGAAAGTAATATTTGTTCGGCCGAAAAATTGCCGCTAGAAATTTTGGAGACCCGATTGTCACGAAAGTGTTACCCAGCTTCATGATTTTACCCATATCATAGACAAGGACACCATGATGACAGTCACACTGACTGTTCCTCCACAACTTGTCCAAAAACATGCAGAAAAGATATTTCCGCGTAATGGGATATCCATTACAAATTTTAATGTATTCCCCAAAACAGTATATGACCGTGGTGATTGCGATCGAATTATTTTTCTCAACAAAACAAGCATTGTGGAAAAAATTCCTGCTATTTGTTTAGAATATCACTTCCTCCCGGACTCGACTATCAGGCAGCTTCACAGAGCACTAATATTTACCCAATCGGAACGATTGGGGATGTTGTGACACTCGCGAGAAAATTTCGGTCGCAACACATTCTCCATATAAAGGATGGAGAGTCGGACAATGAAAAATCAATGGTACCACTTTTCATATTCAGTTTTTTTCTTAACTTTCACGTCTGCATATATGTCGGATAAGTTACAAAAATATTGCACTATTCCATGTTGCAGCTACAATTGTTCAAAACGTATTCAGATTTGTTTTCGTCAATGGAACAACAATTGCATAGAGGGAAGATTCCACTTATGTTGTTCAAAAATATAACAAAGAAGAAGGATGCTAGAGAAAGGATCTTTCGGACAACCCATGCAACGTTTGTAATAGAGTTGTGAGAAGATATAGTAGAGGATCTGGAGAAACTAGCTAGCTCTACAATTGTTGTGCGTATACATCCACAAAATCATCCTCACTTTGCTTATAGAAATAGCCTTCAACAAATTTCTGCACCTGTTTACTTTTTCTTTTTTGTTTTAAAGGGGAGGGGGGATGCAGTTGTGTATTATATTGTTCAATGTATTAATCCCTTTGCTTGCGTTGACAGGTTGAAGGTATTTTAGTTGCAGCCAATGTGTACTCAACCCCTTTGAGCCTGTATGTGCAAAATGCCATTCCATTGCTTCTGCCTTCGCTTTGATAGGTGATGATACGATTGATTGTCTGAGATGCAGTGAAAAATGTCCATATATTTATGGACATTGCGTCAATGGTGTTATCTGAATAGTGGGAAACACAACTGTGCAGTGTTTAGCTAGGCAACCTCTGTTACAAAATGTGCTTCCTAAATTGGCAGAGTTGTCGTATGAAACGTATCTACAGAAAAAGGCAAGCAATGTCTATATGTTGCAGCAACTTCTGATACAGAGCAAATTCACCTTAAATGAGGACAAAGCAATTTTGCATATCGGCTGAAGAAGGGAAAAAAAAAATCGAACTTTGGGAGGAAAAAAAAATACCTCATGTCTCTCTGTAATATTTGTTCAACATCCAGATGAATGTTTTCCTCAAGAGAAAAGGAATGCGCTGACATCTTTTTTTTGTATATCAAATTGTTTGGTGCAAAGGTCGATGGGTTCTGCTCAATGGAACCTTCTGGGAACTTTCTTCTCGTTGTTCAAAGTATGGTTGGTTCTTGGTTATCTGGTTTGTTTTTCAATTTGTATGATGTGGAACTCCAACTCTTCTTTGGAGGACACAGAACAATATAACTGAATTTTTTTGGCCAGCTGGCACACAGATCCACCTAATAATTTCTATGGCGTTGTGACGCAAATGTACTATGTGGCTTGTTTTGGAAAATTTCCTTGATCGATGAACTTGGTCAAATTATTGTTGTGAAATAATTTGAAATCAATGAATATATAGTGTGTGAAGTGCAATTGTCCTATCATACTACCAAGAGGCTCTTAAAATTCAAATTGATCGTTGTTTTCGCATTTTTTGCTTATTCGATGAACTTGGTAAAATTAATATCCTGGAATAATTTGAAATCAACAAATATATACTGTGCGGAGTGAAATTGTGCTATCATATGAACAAGAGGGCCTTAAACTTCAAATTGGTCCTTGTTATGCTTGCGGTGATAGAATTTTAGAAAAAAAATCTTTTGTTTCCTTCATTTTTTAAAAAATAAGCTATTTAACATCCTTTAATAATTTAATGTAATTCACTTGTACAATAACAATAGTTAATATTAATATTTTAGTATCTGAAAATAATTTTTTTAGCTGAAGTTAGATAGGATGAGAATTGATAAACAATTGCAATCTTGAACATGCCAGACATGGAATCTGTAATCCCACCTGTCAATTTGTATATCGCGGAAGTTTGGGTGATATGTAACGGACCTCTCGTTCGTCACGATGACGATCCCCATATATCAAGTGAAAATTTTTATTTTTTTTGTTTTAACAAGTGTGTGCGCGCGTGTACAATGGAAACAACACCCTCGACTCTGCGTCGCCACCTGACGACGATCAAGATGCAACCATGACGAACACAACAGATGACATAAGACGCACCACAAGTAACTGCATGCATTAACGATGATCAAATGACTATAAGTAAGACTGACTACCCATCCATCCTACCCTGCAATGGTTAGGACCTCCAAGACACATAAGAAACTCTCAAGCCCAGGTTCCCATCAATTTTAAACATTTAAGGTCTCAGGGCTGGCAACTGTTCTGAGGAACATGGAGGTGTCTACGTCCTGCCCCACACAAGCAGACCAAGCACACGGGAAGTTTACCATCCTAGTACAACATTATTTAAAAGAACAACCTCCCTCATTTACTAACTCAGAATGATTTATTGTACTTAATTCAAGAACATTTCACCATATATGTTTATCAAATCAATAAAATTACAAATACGCTACCATGAAATAATAAACGCATTACATTTATAATGCATTAACTTTTCAAAAATAACAAGCACCTTACATCTTATGTGTTATCCATAACAATAAAACTACAATATCATTGCCATAAGATGACCACATTCACGTTCACTTTAATAGGAATATCAACATTAACCTAAAACATTCACATTATACTCCCTTAGCATTACAAGTCATCACGTTATATTCATCATATTCCATTCATGTTAAAATAACCTTGCAACACAATTTCTTCATTACCTTACTACTTGTATGCTGCCAACACTAAAATACTATAACATAATAATCTTTCATTTTATTACAAAAATAAGGCAACCAGGTAATCATAATATTTCATTGATATTCATCAACCTTAACTTTTACATTTTTATTTTGTATCACAACCATTCCATCTANTATATATATATATATATATTGCAGTAACCTTACATATATAATTTGTATTAAATTGTATTAAGGGTAAGTTGTATTCCATCAAGGGTAAGTCGTATCCCATCAAGGGTAAGTGGTATTAAATTCGTTGTAATGGGCTGATAAAAAATAATATATAATTTTGTTCATAATGCGACGGAAGGATGTTCGAGGGGTTCAATTTAGATTATATAACTTTTCTTCACATTTAAACAAGGAATCGCCACTAGCGTGGCGATTGAGTTTTCCCCATAAAAGTCGGTACAGGTGTCGACCAAGGTCTTCGATGAGATGTTCATGTCAGGATCATTTAAAACACAGTAATGAAGGGTTCTAAATTGCAGAACTAGAAGGCGTGGTGTCCGGTGAATTCTCTACTGCCCCTCCCACTCTTGACAACTCTTAAAGTGCAGGCACCTTACACGCTGGCCGACCCGACTGAAGGGAAGCTGGGGACTAAAAATATAAGTTTTTGTTTGGTGCATTTGAAGGATTAAACCATTGACAATTTGGCATTTACATAATGGATATATTATCTGTTGTACCTTTAATTTACTTGAGACATTCAGACACTCACACACTCCAAGAATAATAGGGGAGATAAATAGGCACCTTCATAGCCCCCTCTTTGAATATTAGTTAAAATAATAATCAATTAGCATGGGAAAGATACACAGTCACTTTGAATGTTGAATGATCAGCTAATCATCTTGTTATTATTTAACGTCGCGCCAAGGCTAATCTAATCCAATTCTTTGGATATAATTTATTTCGTCTTTTACAAATAATAAATTGGAAAATTCGTCTTTCACAAGGATCAAGACTACAAATCAGAAAATTAAATTATACTGCACTGTATTTTGACATATTCAACGTAACAAACATAACGCAGCAAAATCAAACAGAATGCAATAAATTTATTTCGCAGGTTGAATATAATCAACGAATACCTCACTGCATCAATAATACTGGGGAACAAAACTAACTACGCACATGACCTAACAGTAAAGGACTCATGGTAATAGTAAAGGACTCAAGGTAACCATAAAGTTTCAATGCCCCAGGTTAAGGAGACACGGTCAAAACGTTGGGGCTACACCTCCATTCCCCAACGTAGCCTGGCAGGGATTCCAACCCAATGCAGAGACATGAAGATGAAACTGTGTGGGTTCCTCCACAAAATTGCAGAGCTGTCAAACCATCTAAACGCAGAGCCTATCGTGGGAAAACAACGGCATGCAAGAAAACGAATTCGCCCAGGTCCAAATTACAGTAACCATGAACCCCAACAAGAATTTTCCAGAACAATAACACTGAATCATATGAATAAAAAAAATGAAATGCCCAGATACAATTACAAGAACAAGTTTTCATTTGAAATTTCCCAAACGGATTGCCCACTGCTAGGGCGGCATTCCATTCGCTGAGATAAATGACCAAACGCAAAAATTTAACCAACAAATCGCTGAGATAAACAACAAAACGCAAAGAAATTTTGGACAATCGAAACATTGAGATAAACAACAAAACATAGAAAATTTTGTAGAGTTCAAGGGCGCAATTCCACGGGGTATCCTCCATCGAGTTATAAACACAAAGACTGCAGAAAAATACAACATAAACGTAGAGAAAATGTGGTTGTAGCGCGTGGGTATCCTCCATCGAGTTATAAACACAAAGACTGCAGAAAAATACAACATAAACGTAGAGAAAATGTGGTTGTAGCGCGTGGGTATCCTCCATCAATCGCCAGGAATTACAACCAAATGCAAGGAATTACTATCCAACACACAAGGACTACAAACCAAAACCTAACAATTAACTCCACCAGATCACAAGGAATTATAACGCAAAATGCAAAGACGTGTAACCATAAAAATGCAAATATTGGAGAGGCTGAAAAAACTCATGGGCATCCTTCCCCAGTTCGCAGAGAACACAAACACAATTGCAGAGAAAAGTGGGCGAGATCTGTGTGGGTTCAATCATCAAATAAGAAATGCAAAGATAAGAGCTTCGCCATCAATTAAATTTCAAGGTCGTAAAATGTAGACAAGAAGGAATACGTAGAATGTCCCGCGAGATATAAACATGGAAGAAAAATGAGATAACACTAGGTATAAAGATGCCGAAAGAATTTACAAACAATAATAAGATACAAGCCTACAGCCTACAACATTCTACTCTAGAAAATAGAAGCGCATACCATTGCCTTATAGCCTGCTTCGAAAGACACCTGCGCGCTCTGTGTCGCTCCCGCTCGCCGACCGTCGAGACCTCACCGGTACCTCCCAGCCAATCGCTAGGGGTAATCTTCTTCCCTCTTAGCCCCCCGAGCTGCAAAGGGGCCACACAGTATCCAGATGGTATTCTAGCTTCCTAGCTCGCCTCACAAGGCCGAGCTACCACTCCTAACCGAGCTGGAAAATCCCAACTCCCCACAAGTAATTAGTCAAGTCACAATTATGGCAGCGTAACGTTACACTAACAGTCGATCCCCTTCTTCCTCATCTTCCCTTTCTTTTATAGAGTTTTTGGAACCTCCAACATTCCCTAAATCACATTTAAATTAAGTTTTAATAAAAATATTATAAATATTCTCCTTCGCACAAGTGTCGTCCATCCCCCTCTTTCCTCCAATAATTATTTTCTTTAAATTTATTAATTGTCTCATTTCCCTCACCCACCTAGAGTTGCTCCTAAATTTACTCCTAGGTGTTCCTAGATTCCCTCATGGGTTTAAATACTTTCCCTAAAATGAAGTTGCTAATTTAGTTAATTTTAGAAGGTTCTTAATTGCAGATTCCTTACTATGTTGACCTCGCTTTTTACCATAAGTTCCCATCTTTCCTTTATTATGTTTCCTCCATTACTTATTTTCCTAATTCTTATTATTCCCTTCTTTCCCCTTTTTATTAGGGCCAAAATGGCAGTTGCGCTATTTACTCTTTTCCTTTATTATTAATTTGAAATCTTTTTACACTTTCACAAGTTAAATAATTTATTTCTTCTTTACAATTTAAAACCACGGATTTTAATTAAATTATTACTCTCTTCATTTTACCCCAAAAATTATGAAGACTAAAACTATCACTTAAGTGGTTTTTAGTTTAAATTTTTATTTTTGTTTTTATAGGGTCTTTTTCTTAAGGTTAAACAAAATTTTACCCTAGAGAAGTTTTAGACTTAGGATTTAGAGTCTGAACTGGGCGACATTTAATTACGGAAATTGGTTAAGAATTTATTAATGTGTTAAATGTCTTAGGGCCATCTAGGTTTGTTCCTTCATCAACATCAATGCGACATGCCCTTCAGGACGCACCATGTGCTCCAAGGGTGCCACTCGCCTCGTTCGTTTTGCGCGACGTGCCCTTCAGGATGCACCACGTGCTCCAAGGGTGCCACTCACCAACTTGATTGATTGGTAGACATCAATAACCATTGGAGTCAACACTCTACCAGGTGAACTTGTGGGAGACTAAGGGCTCTAAGGAATAAGGCCCCCACCTTATTGCGTGCCCCTTAGAATCATCGTGAACGACTGTTGCATTCTGCCCTCACGGCATCGTGGATCCTCTTGAACTAGGTAATCGTTAACCTACAGTTCGAGCCACGGCGGGAGTGCTAGTACGTTGTGGTAGGGTTGTTGTCCACACCTCTCCCTCAACCTCTCTGGAAATCGTGTGTGGCCCCTTTACTGCATATGTGAGTCTGTTCGGCAAGCTATCATCATCCTGCATCATCAACAAACGTGTCAGAACATGTCCACATCATATCATGAAATCAATGTAATATCACAGTAAATAAATCAACCCAAATAGCACACTCCCTAACTCAATCCAGAGTCCAAGGGGTTCCATCGATGCCTCTTCATCCTCAAGGTCCAAAACCCTGCACACTCAGTAAAACCGAGTCAATAGCACCTGTATATGTCAAGCAATAAAACATCATGTCATCCATCATAATGCATCATAATCGAGGATAAATGTTTTAATATCATAATAGTCTGGATCACTTGCGTGCAAGTGTCCTCAAAGAATAAGTTTTCTCAGTGCACCAGAGCGGGATGTTATATACACCCCCTCTTGGTCTAGACTTCGTCCTGAAGTTTCATGGTATAAATGCCGAAATAAATGTATCACAGTATCATAAGTCTATCTATCAAACAAAAATGGAAACTGTTGGCGCATATCATATGTGTCCTCCCAGGTCGTCGAGTGCGGACTACAATTGTCCCACTGGACCTTGACCTGATCTACCGTTCGACGTTGTAACTGTCAAACCCGATGATCTAAGATGCGGACCGTCTCAGCCATGAGCGCTCCCTCATCCGATATCTACAAGGAACTCATGTCAATCACATGTGTAGGATCACTAATATAATGTCTCAAAACAGATACATGAAATACATCGTGCATACGCCTTAAAGAATCAGGCAAGGCTAGTCGATAGGCCACGGGCCCCTTTCTTTCCACAATCTCGAATGGTCCCACGAACCTAGGAGAGATTTTATCTCCATTTCCAAACTTGATCGAACTCTTATGCGGTTTAACCTGCAAGAAGACTCGATCATCGACCTCGTAACTACGGTAGACTCGGTGTGCATCGGCATAACTCTTTTGTCGATCCTACGCTTCTTTAATCCTTTGTATTATGGTTTGCATTTGCTCTTCCATTTCTTAGATCGCTTCTGGTCCCACCAAGACCCTATCCTCAAGCCAATCCCAACTCAAGGGCGTCTGACACGGTCACCCATAAAGAAACTCAAAAGGCACCATCTTAATGGTGCTCTGGTAACTGTTGTTGTAAGCGAACTCTACTAGAGGCAAGAATTCCTCCCAACGTTTTTGTTGGTCCATCATGTACATGCGCAACATGTCTTCCAAGGTTTGGTTCGTTCGTTCGGTCTGTCCGTCAGTCTCTGGATGATACGTAGTACTAAAGTTAATTTGGGTTCCTAAGGCCTCTTGGAAACTCGTCCAAAATCGTCCAGTAAACACCGATCCTTGATCGGATATGATATTCTTAGGCATGCCATGTAGCCTCACAATCTCACTGATGAAAACTCTCGCTATGTCAGGTGCGTGATACGTCGTACACACAGGAATAAAGTGAGCACTCTTTGTCAGAGTGTCTACTACTACGAAAATCGAGTCATGTCTCCTTGCCATCAGTGGCAATCCAACAATAAAATCCATCGAAATGACCTCCCATTTCGATTATGGGATGGCATGTGGTTGGAGTAATCCTGCTGGGTGTCTACGTTCATCCTTTACCTGCTGACACTCTAGACATATGGACACATAGTTGACTATGTCGGCCTTCATTCCATTCCAGAAGAACAAGGGTTTAAGATCTGCCCTCATCTTCGTGACTCTCGGGTGCGCCATGTAAACTGCTCTATGAGCCTCGCTCAAGATCAACATCCTCAACTCGTCGTTTGGCGGTACGTAAATCCGACTTCTAAACCTCAATAACCCATCACTATCAAAAGAAAATCCCTCGTATCGTGGTACCATCATGGTGTTTTGTCCGATAAAACCCCCGACCTCTTTGTACCAGTCATCATCATGTTGTAAAGTGAGAATCTTCTCACATAGATTCGTCTAAAGAGGCAACACCGAAAATATGTGTGGCCTCCGACTCAAAGCATCTGCCACTCGGTTCACCGTTCCCTTTATGTAAGTAATCTCAAAGTCGTACTCGCTAAGAAATTCTGACCAACGCCGTTGTCGCGCGTTCAGGTCGCTTTGCGTAAAAATGTGTTGTAGTCCACAATGATCAGTCTTTAGTTCAAATTTTCATCCAACAAGGTAGTGTCTCCAAACCTTCAAGGCATATACGATGGCTAATAACTCCAAATCATGCGTCGCGTAGTTTTCCTTATTGCTTCTCGGTTTTCTCGAAATGTAAGCAATCACTCGTCCGTCTTGCATCAAGACTCTGCCTAAACCTTCCTTGGATGTGTCTGTGCATACCAAGAAGTTTGCGTCCATGTCAGGGACTTTTAGTATCAGCACTGTAGTCAACAACTCTTTAAGCCTATGAAATTCTTTTGTGCATTTCTCGGTCCAAACAAACTTCTTTTTTTTCTTCTGCAATTCCGTGATCGGATTTGCTATCTTCAAAAATCCCTCGACAAACCATCGATAGTATCCTGCTAAACCCATAAAGCTACGCACTTCTGTGACATTCGTCGGTGCAGGACATTCCATAATAGCCTCAACCTTGGCTGGATCCACGGTGATACCTTCGCCGGAGATGACATGCCCTAAGTAGTGAATCCTCGATTGATAAAAAGAGCATTTGGAAAACTTCCCATACAATTTGTGCTCTCGTAGGCACTGTAGTACCAAGTGCAAGTGCTCATCATGCTCCTCTGTCATACGAGAGTAAATCAAAATATCGTCAATGAACACTTGGACGAACTTGTCCAAGTACTTGCAGAACACCCCGTTCATCAAACTCATAAATACCCCTGGGGCGTTTGTCAGTCCAAACGGTAAAACAGTAAACTCGTAGTGTCCAAACCTCATCTTAAAGATGGTCTTAGGGACGTCATCCTCTTTGATCTGCAACTAGTGATACCCTGATCGCAAATCGATCTTGGAGAACACCGTCGCACCCTTCATTTGATCGAACAGATCATCAATTCTTGGCAAGGGATACTGATTCTTGATCGTAGGCTTGTTCATTTGACGGTATTCAATGAAAAGCCTCCACGATCCATCCTTCTTTCGAATGAAAATAACAGGTGCACCCCATGGTGACACACTAGGACGTGTCAGTCCCAAGTCCAACAACTCCTTGAGTTGCATTTTCAACTCTTGCAACTCCGGGGTCGACATCCGATAAGGCGTTTTTGCTATCGGTTCGGTCCCCGGTTTCAAGTCTATGGTAAACTCCTGTTCCCTTTCTGGCGACATCCCAGGTAACTCCTCTGGAAATACGTCTGCAAACTCTTTCACCACCGGAAGGTGTTCTAGACCTTCCGCTACTCCCTTTTTGTTTAGCGCAAGGATCGCATAAAGCTTTCACCCCTTGCGCATACTCTTCCGTAACTGTAAGGAAGTGACGAACCTCAAGGAAACTCCCTGGTTCCATCCTACAATCACACGTCTCTTTCCCTCATCATCGATTAAGCTCAACCATTTTGTCTTACAGTTGAGTATCGCCTCATGCTATTCCGACCAATCCATGCCAATCATGACGTCATAAGATCCTAAGATCGTGACGTACAAGTTGGCCGTCGTGACAAACTCTCCCAGGTTAAGGGCAGAGCCCGTAAACTTTCCTCCAACCTTATGTTTGTCTCTTGAATCCATCTCTACGAAGCTAAACTCATTCTGATCGAATGCCTTTACCTTAATCCTTTTTAGCGTTGCACCAGAAATGAAACTCTCAGTAGCACCTGGGTCTATCAAAATTCTAAGGGTATGGTCAGCGACAGTACCTGTTGTCTCGAGCACAGTCGACTGATGCTCTGCCTGGCAGTTATTCACCGCTGCATGAATCCGATGGGCCTTTCCCATATCTCCCACGATCATGGGTCCGGCTGATCTAGATGCTCTGGTCCTCTCCACAAGACAATCACGCTGGTAGTGTGGCTCCCCACATGTCCAACACCCCTTCTTTGGCCTAGTAGTCCTGGTAACCAAAGTAGAAGATGACGGCCCTCTAGCCTAGAACCCTGGTCTGTTCTACTGAACAGGCCTGAACTGCTGCTGCTGCGGGTGACGCTGTTGCTGATGCGGTGGTCCCTGATAAGGTGTCCACTGCTGAGGTGACGCTTGTCGAGGTGTAGTGAAAGTGGATCCCCTCTGGAAGCCACGATATCCCGGCGTATGTCTCACTAGTGTCTAGTGCTGCAGTGTTCCAGATGAACCCTGCCCTGCTGGTCTCGCTGGAGTCCTGGTCTGACCCCCATTGATAAGATCCTCCTCTGCTATGAGGGCCTTCTAGATGACATCGTGCAAGGTTTGAGACATAAAAATCCTAACCTTTTCTCGCAGGCTGCCATTAAGGCCAAATATGAACTAGTTGACCTTAAGTTTCTCTATGTTAAGGTGTGGAGCATACCGGAGCAGCTCCATAAAATGTGCCTTGTACTCGGGCACCATATGACCTCTCTGTCGTAATGCGTTGAAATCATTGAGATGATTCTCAATGAATTCCTCTGAAATATACCTCTCTCGGAACTGTTCCTCAAACAGTTCCCATGACACGTCTTCAACGGCCATGTTCAGCTGCAGTAGGAGCGTCTTCCACCATAGAAGGGCGCTCCCCTTCAGTTGAAAGACCTCCATGCGGACCTTCATATTGGAGGTATAATCGCAAAGTGCGAAGCACATAGCCATGTTTTCCAACCATGCCTTGGTGGCTACACCGTCCGGGGCACCAAAGAACTCGGGAAATTTAACCTTCTCGAGTTCACAGTGAATGCTACCAGTAATGGCCGGTGCACGTGGTGGAACCTCAGCGGGTGTCTGCGCCCTGGACTCATCTCTATCCAAGCGGTTGATCAGTTCCTCAAACATGCACTGAAAAGATCTCATCATCCCAACTACGTCGCCAACTATTATCTGCTCCTGTCCAAGAACCTGCTCACCTTCCTGGGGGTTAGACCCCTCAGGTGTGGATGCTACTAGAGGCATCGTGCCTCCTCCCCTAGCACCCCATTGTCTACCTCCGCAATGTCCTCTAACCATGATTACCTGCACACACACAATCAACTCGATCAACAACAGTATAATCAAATCATGTCAACGAAAGCCATAGCGATCCCAAGTTGCGGGTCGAACCCACTCTGATACCATATGTAATGCACCTCTCATTCGTCACGACGACGATCCCCATATAACAAGTGCAATTTTTGTTTTGTTTTGTTTTAACAAGTGTGTGCGCGCATGTACGATGGAAACAACACCCTCGACTCTGCGTCGCCACCTGATGACGATCAAGATGCAACCACGATGAACACAAAAGACAACATAAGATGCACCACAAGTAATTTCATGCATTAACGATGATCAAATGACTATAAGTAAGATTGACTACCCATCCATCCTACCCTGCAATGGTTAGGACCTCCAAGACACATAAGCAACGCTCAAGCCCAGGTTCCCATCAATTTTAACCATTTAAGGTCTCAGGGCTGGCGACTGTTCTGAGGAACATGGAGGTGTCTACGTCCTGCCCGACACAAGCAGACCAAGCACACGGGAAGTTTACCATCCTAGTAAAACATTATTTAAAAGAACAACCTCCCTCATTTACTAACTCAGAATGATTTATTGTACTTAATTCAAGAACATTTCACCATATATGTTTATCAAATCAATAAAATTACAAATACGCTACCATGAAATAATAAACGCATTACATTTATAACGCATTAACTTTGCAAAAATAACAAGCACCTTACATCTTATGTGTTATCCATAACAATAAAACTACAATATCATTGCCATAAGATGACCACATTCACATTCACTTTAACAGGAATATCAGCATTAACCTAAAACATTCACATTATACTCCCTTAGCATTACAAGTCATCACGTTATATTCATCATATTCCATTCATGTTAAAATAACCTTGCAACACAATTTCTTCATTACCTTACTACTTGTATGTACTAAAATACTATAACATAATAATCTTTCATTTTATTACAAAAATAAGGCAACCAGGTAATCATAATATTTCATTGATATTCATCAACCTTAACTTTTACATTTTTATTTTGTATCACAACCATTCCATCTATGATTTACAATAACAATATATATATATATATATATATATATATATATATTGAAGTAACCTTACATATATAATTTGTATTAAATTGTATTAAGGGTAAGTTGTATTCCATCAAGGGTAAGTCGTATCCCATCAATGGTAAGTGGTATTAAATTCGTTGTAATGGGCTGATAAAAATTAATATATAATTTTGTTCATAATGCGAGGGAAGGACGTTCAAGGGGTTCAATTTAGATTATATAATTTTTCTTCACGTTTAAACAAGGAATCGCCACCAACATGGCAGTTGCGTTTTCCCCATAAAAGTCGGTACAGGTGTCGACCAAGGTCTTCAATGAGTTGTTCATGTCAGGATCATTTAAAACGCAATAGGGAAGGGTTCTAAATTGAAGAACTAGAAGGCGTGGTGTCCGGTGAATTCTCTACTACCCCTCCCACTCCTGACAGCTCTTGAAGTGCAGGCACCTTACACGTTGGCCGACCAGACTGAAGGGAAGCTGGGGACTAAAAATAGAAGTTTTTGTTTGGTGCATTTGAAGGAGTAAACCATTGACAATTTGGCATTTACATAATGGATATATTATATGTTGTACCTTTAATTTACTTGAGACATTCAGACACTCACACACTCCAAGAATAATAGGGGAGATAAATAGGCACCTTCATAGCCCCCTCTTTGAATATTAGTTAAAATAATAATCAATTAGCATGGGAAAGATACATAGTCACTTTGAATGTTGAATGATCGGCTAATCATCTTGTTATTATTTAATGCCGCGCCAAGGCTAATCTGATCCAATTCTTTGGATATAATTTATTTCGTCTTTTACAAATAATAAATTGGAAAATTCGTCTTTCACAAGGATCAATACTACAAATCAGAAAATTAAATTATACTGCACTGTATTTTGACATATTCAACGTAACAAACATAACGCAGCAAAATCAAACAGAACGCAAGAAATTTATTTCCTAGGTTGAATATAATCAACGAATACCTCACTGCATCAATAATATTGTGGAACAAAACTAACTATGCACATGACCTAACAGTAAAGGACTCATGGTAACAGTAAAGGACTCAAGGTAACAATAAAGTTTCAATCCCCCAGGTTAAGGAGACAAGGTCAGAACGCTGGGGCTACACCTCCATTCCCCAACGCAGCCTGGAAGGGATTCCAACCCAATGCAGAGACATGAATATGAAACCGTGTGGGTTCCTCTACAAAATCGCAGAGCTATCAAACCATCTAAATGCAGAGTCTATCGCGGGCAAACCATGGCATGCAAGAAAACGAATTCGACCAGGTCCAAATTACAGTAACCATGAACCCCAACAAGAATTTTCCAGAACAATAACACTGAATCATATGAATAAAAAAAATGAAATGCCCAGATACAATTACAGGAACAAGTTTTCATTTGAAATTTCCCAAACGGATTGCCCACTGCTGGGGTGCCATTCCATTCGTTGAGATAAACGACCAAACGCAAAAATTTAACCAACAAATCGCTGAGATAAATAACAAAACGTAGAGAAATTTTGGACAATCAAAACACTGAGATAAACAACAAAACACAGAAAATTTTGCAGAGTTCAAGGGCGCAATTCCGCGGGGTATCCTCCAGCGAGTTATAAACACAAAGACTGTAGAAAAATACAACATAAACACAGAGAAAATGTGGTTGTAGCGCGTGGGTATCCTCCATCAATCACCAGGAATTACAACCAAATGCAAGGAATTACTATCCAACGCACAAGGACTACAAACCAAAACCTAACAATTAACTCCACCAAATCGCAAGGAATTATAACGCAAAATGCAGAGACGTGTAACCATAAGATTGGAGAGGTTGAAAAAACTCATGGACATCTTTCCCCAGTTTGCAGAGAACAAAAACACAATTGTAGAGAAAAGTGGGCGAGATCCGTGTGGGTTCAATCATCAAATAAGAAACGCAGAGATAAGATCTTCGCCATCAATTAAATTTCAAGGTCGTAAAATGCAGACAAGAAGGAATACGCAGAATGTCCAGCGAGATGTAAACATGGAAGAAAAACAAGATAACACTAGGTATAAACATGCCGAAAGAATTTACAAACAATAATCAGATACAAGCCTATAGCCTACAACATTCTACTCTACAAAATAGAAGTGCATACCTTTGCCTTATAGCCTACTTTGAAAGACGCCCGCGCGCTCTGTGCTGCTCCCGCTCGTCGACCGTCGAGACCTCACTGGTACCTCCCAGCCAATCGCTAGGGGTACTATGCTTCCCCCTTAGCCCCCCAAGCTGCAAAGGGGCCACACACTATCCAGATGGTAGTCTAGCTTCCTAGCTCACCTCGCAAGGCTGAGCTACCACTCCTAACCAAGCTGGAAAATCCCAACTCCCCACAAGTAATCAGTCAAGTCACAATTCCGACAATGTAACGTTATGCTAACAGTCGATCCCATTCTTCCTCATCTTCCCTTTCTTTTATAGAGTTTTTGGAACCTCCAACTTTCCCTAAATCACATTTAAATTAAGTTTTAATAAAAATATTCTAAATATTCTCCTTCGCACAAGTGTCGTCCATCCCCCTCTTTCCTCCAATAATTATTTTCTTTAAATTTATTAATTGTCTCATTTCCCTCACCCACCTAGAGTTTCTCCTAAACCTAGAGTTGCTCCTAAATTTACTCCTAGGTGTTCCTAGATTCCCTCATGGGTTTAAATACTTTCCCTAAAATGAAGTTGCTAATTTAGTTCATTTTAGAAAGTTCTTAATTGCAGATTCCTTACTATGTTGACCTCACTTTTTACCATAAGTTCCCATATTTCCTTTATTATGTTTCCTCCATTACTTATTTTCCTAATTCTTATTATTCCCTTCTTTCCCCTTTTTATTAGGGCCAAAATGGCAGTTGCGCTATTTACTCTTTTTCTTTATTATTAATTTGAAATCTTTTTACACTTTCACAAGTTAAATAATTTATTTCTTCTTTACAATTTAAAACCACGGATTTTAATTAAATTATTACTCTCTTCATTTTACCCCAAAAATTATGAAGACTAAAACTATCACTT
>ML781394.1:696807-716467 GCA_009831015.1 Picea engelmannii | reverse complement strand
AGAGAAGTTTTAGACTTAGGACTTAGAGTCTGAACTGGGTGACATTTAATTAGGGAAGTTGGTTAAGAATTTCTTAATGTGTTAAATGTCTTAGGGCCATCTAGGTTTGTTCCTTCATCAACATCAATGCGACGTTCCCTTCAGGACGCACCACATGCTCCAAGGGTGCCACTCGCCTTGTTTGTTTCTTTTGCACGATGTGCCCTTCAGGATGCACCACGTGCTCCAAGGGTGCCACTTGCTTCTTGTGTTTCTATTGCACGACGTGCCCTTCAGGATGCACCACATGCTCCAAGGGTGCCACTCACCAACTTGACTGATTGGTAGACATCAATAACCCCTGGAGTCAACACTCCGCCAGGTGAACTTGTGGGAGACTAATCTCTCTAAGGAATAAGGCCCCCACCTTATTGCGCACCCCTTAGAATCATCGTGAGAGACTGTCGCAGTCTTCCCTCATGGCATTGTGGATCCTCTTGAACTAGGTAATCGTTAACCTACAGTTCGCGCCACGGCGGGAGTGCTAGTATGCTATGGCAGGGATGCTTTCCACACCTCTCCCTCAACCTCTCTGGAAATTGTGTGTGGCCCCTTTACTCCATATGTGAGTCTGGTCAGCAAGCTATCGTCAGCCTGCATCATCAACAAACATGTCAGAACATGTCCACATCATATCATCAAATCAATGTAATATCACAGTAAATAAATCAACCCAAATAGCACACTCCCTGACTCAATCCGGAGTCCAAGGGGTTCCATCGATGCCTCTGCATCCTCAAGGTCCAAAACCCTGCACACTCAGTAAAACCGAGTCAATAGCACTTGTATATGTCAAGCAATAAAACATCATGTCATCCATCATAACACATCATAATCGAGGATAAATGTTTTAATATCATAATAGTCTAGATCACTTGTGTGCAAGTGTCCTCAAAGAATAAGTTTTCTCAGTGCACCGGAGCGGGATGTTACATGATATTTGAAAGACACCAAACAAAAGAGGTTCAAATTTCAGCCCGCCAAGCCGAGAACCCGCGATCCAAAAAGTTCCCAAGTATGGAACGAGGGATCCGCATATGCTCTATAAAATCTCTTGTCCATACTTTCTAAAAGTACATGTTTACTATGTATTGCTCGTTTGTTGGAAAACTTTTATATCAGTCGCCCGACCAGATTGTACAAACTTTCTCATTTAATTAAATTCTGCAATAGCAAAAATTATTATTAATAATTTAGTATTGAAAATCATGTTTTTAAATATGTTAGATAGTTGATAGGGATTAGTATTTGTAAACAATGGCAAACTTGAACCCGCCAGCCCTCAAGTCCATCTGTCAATCTGTATATCGTGGAACTCCGAGGGCTATTTGGAGGACAAGGAACAATGAAAACTGCAATGTTGAGCCATCCAACCCACAGGTCCGTTTATCAATTTGTAAATCGCAGAGATGTGCCTGGTGTTTGTACAATGCAGAACAATAGAGGCCCAATTTTCAGCCCGCGAGCTCCATAGACCCAATAAAAAAATCACTAGATATGAAATTGATATGGGATCGCTACGGGACAATAAAACTGCAATGTTCAGCCAACCAGCCCGAGTCCACCTATCCACTTGTATATCATGGAAGTTTGGGTTCTATTTGTAGGAGACGGAACAATAGAGACTCTATTTTCGTCCTGCCAGGCCGTGAACCAAAAACTGCCTCGGTATCGAATGAGGGATCTGCATATGCTATATAAAATCTCATTCCATAGTTTATATAGAGACAATGTCCACAAGTCTGTGTGTCAACTTGTATATTGCGGAAGTCTAGGTGCTATTTGTAGGACACAGAAAAATAGATAATTAATTTTCAGCCTGCCAGTTCGCGAATCGCGATCCAAAAAGTGCCCAAGTATGGAATGATGGATCTGCATATGTTCTAGAACAATGTTTTTGTACAGCGCGAAACAATAGAGGCCCAATTTTCAGCTCGCCAGCCCCAGATCTCCCGATAAAAAAAAATCGCTAAATATGAAATTCATACGGGATCTTTGCATATGTTGTATAAAATCTCATTCCATACTGTATTTAGAGACTATGTCCACAAGTCCGCATGCCAAATTTGTATATCGCAGAAGTCTAGGTGCTATTTGTGGGACACAGAACTATAGATACTTAATTTTTAGCCTGCCAGGTCATGAACTCGCGATCCAAAAAGTGTCTAAGTATGGAATGAGGGATCCGCATATGTTCTAGAGAAATGTGTTTGTAAAGCGTGGAACAATACACGCCTAATTTCCATCTCTCCATCACCAGAGCCCCCGATAAAAAAAAAAAAACGCTAAATTTGAAATTCATACGGGATCGCTACGGGACAATAAAAGTGCAATGTTCAGCCAACCAACCCGAGTCCACCTATCAATTTGTATATCGCGGAAGTCTGGGTTCTATTTGTAGGAGACTTAACAATAGATACTCTATTTTCGGCGCGCCAACCCGCGAACCCGCAATCCAAAAACTTCCTAAGTATGGAATGAGGGATCTGCATATGTTGTATAAAATCTCATTCCATACTTTATATAGAGACTATGTCCAAAATTCCGTGTGTCAATTTGTATATCTTGGAAGTCTAGGTGTTATTTGTAGGACACAGAACAATAGATACTTATTTTTCAGCCCACCAGGTCGCGAACCTATGATCCAAAAAGTGCTCAAGTATGGAATGATGGATCCGCATATGTTCTAAAACACTATCAATTTGTATATCATAGAACCCTAGGTGCTATTTGTAGGAGACAGAATAATAAAGACTATTTTCGGCCCGCCAGGCTGCGAGTCCGCGATCCAAAAAATGCCTAAGTATAGAATGAGGGATCTGCATATGTTGTATAAAATCTCATTCCATACTTTATATAGACTATGTCCACAAGTCCACGTGTGAATTTGTATATCACGACGGTCTAGGTTCTATTTGTAGGACACAGAAGTCTAGGTGGTATTTGTAGGACACAGAACAATAGATATTTAATTTTCAGCCCGCCAGGTCGCGAACCCGTGATCCAAAAAGTGCCCAAGTATGGAATGAGGGATCCGCATATGTTCTAGAACACTATCAATTTGTATATCGCGGAAGTCTGGGTGTTATTTGTAGGAGACGAAACAATAGAGACTCTCTTTTCGGCCTGCCAGACCGCGAGCCAGTGATCCAAAAACTGTCGAAGTATGGAATAAGGGATCTGCATATGCTGTATAAAATCTCATTCCATACTTTATATAGAAATTGTCCACAATTCCGCGTGTGAATTTGTATATCGCAGAACTGTAGATGCTATTTGTAGGACACGAAACAATAGATACTTAATTTTCAGCCCGCCAGGCCGCAAACCCGCGATCAAATGCAATGTTCAACCAAGCAGCCTGTAGGTCCTCTTGTCAATTTGTATACTGTGGAAATCTGGGTGTTATTTGTAGGACACAGAACAATAGAGACTCTTTTTTCATCCCATGAGGCCACTAACCCGTGATAAAAAAAGTACCTAAGTATGGAATGACTCTTTTTTATATTGCTCATTTGTGGAAATAGTTTTATATCACTTACCCGACTAGATTGTGCAAACTTTATTGTATAATTAAATTTCGCAATATAAATATCTAACAGTAATAATTTAGCATAGGTCGGGTTCTAAATTTGTATATCGCAGAATTGTCAGTGTTATTTGTAGAGCGTGGAATAATAGATGCCCAATTTTTTGTCCGCCAACACGAGAACCCCCGATCCAAAAAAGTGGTTGATTATGGAATTAATACGGAATCGCTAAGGACAAAAAAAATGCAATGTTGAACCAACCAACCCACAAGTCTTCCTGTCAATTTGTATATCGCGGAAGTGTAGGTTCTATTTGTAAGACGCAGAACAATAGAGGCTCAATTTCTAGCCCGCCAGGCCGAGAACCATTGGCCCTTCACGTGCCCTGGGTATATCTT
This sequence comes from Picea engelmannii, assembly GCA_009831015.1. Taxonomy (NCBI): domain Eukaryota; kingdom Viridiplantae; phylum Streptophyta; class Pinopsida; order Pinales; family Pinaceae; genus Picea; species Picea engelmannii. The sequence goes on along the minus strand of ML781394.1, from coordinate 712,500 downwards.
CACTCGACCACTTTTCATACTTTGGTATTTCTTGGAATCGGTTTCGCCATTGTTGTTTCCTTCATACTTGTTTCCAAATATGCAATAATTAATCTTTAAAGCTAGTAGCTATCCTGCAACAACCGTTAAAACTATCATTAATGTCTGGAAGTCCTGAGAAGATTTGTCATTAATACGAATTAAATTAAGATTTTCCCACAAGCATGTTATCCTTTCCAAGTATTCATTTCAAAGGCCACGCAATCGTTTTTTTTTGTGCGCCGACAGGTTGGTTCTTTTAAGAAATTTATGATTCTTAATCTCTTTTCATCGTCACCGCCACGTTCGAACTTTTTTCTAATTGTGCAATCAGTGAGTTGTGATGGTCACAGATCATTCCACACGAACCCTGGAAATTGTCATTGATCAACGAAAGGATGGAGGAGATATTCCATTGATACGAATTAAACCATAATTTTCGGAGGCTTATATTATCCCTCCCCAATTTTCATTTCAAACATTATCTTGACCAAATGGAAATTCTAAATAACTTCTGGCAGTATTTCTCTCTACACACAATAAAAACATTGGGGCATAATGGCCAAAGGTTCCACTATTCCAGGGCATATTCTTACTATTCATATCCCTCCGCCCAGGAGAAAAAAAGGAGATGGTCCCTTGGTACACCGAGAGATATATTTCAAGCAAAAAAATTCCATCGCAACCCTGGTTGGTCAGAGAACCTGCCCAGTTGCAGTCATTGCTATCGTAAAAGTTGATGCCATCAATTCTGAGCCAGAAGAAGATGATCTGGTGGATGATGATACGGAAATGGATGATGGAAATGCAGAGAATCTTCCCACTCCTGCGCCCAAAGTGAAATCAACCATAACGAACAAACCTTCCTGGCTTGGTGATCACAGTCATGACAACACCAAAAGGAGTTTCAGAAAATAAACTGACGGTGAACGCAACAACCACTTTGCACCGCGAAAGTAGGAATTCTAGAGTTCCAATTAGTTTGTTCTGGGCGGAAGAGTTTCATTATAAAGAAATGATATGTTGATGCTCCCAGAGATATATTTCAAGCCAAAAAAATATTGTTTAACATTTTCGGGCATCAGGTCCAAAACTCTTGCTCCTGCCACGCATTTTCCTACTAGTCATCTCCTTTTGCCCAGAATGAACTAATTTGGGCCTTTGCAATTGCACGTGCAAGCTGTGATACTGAATTGTTTTGGACTATGCAGAGGTGGTTTCAGCTAAGGGCTATTCCACTTACCCTGCAACCATTTCCGTCTTCTTTCTGAGGAAAATCTTCTGAAAAATATCAATTTCAGCAGAGGATGATTCATTGACGAGAAAACTCCAAGGATATTTCATACTACAGAACCCGTGCCTGTGTTTTTCGCAGATACCTTCAATGTTTTGGCCCGAAGAACTGGGTCCAATTTCTAAGCATAGATGTACAATACTCGGTGTTTTTCTTATTTTTTTATTTTAAATGGATTTGCTATTAAAAAAAAATTGCCTTGCACTCTTTGTTGTTGCCTCCTTTTTGAGTTTAACACATTTTCTAATTGGCATGGTTCGGTGCTCTCGTACTTCTTTGATCTTGTGTTTACTAATACCATTGTACAATGTTGCAACAAAATCGTTATTCTTGTTTCTAGACATGCCATTATTAAGTTTTAATGCTAACAACCCATAATGCAATAAGTTTAATACTTGAGTTAATATGTTGCATTGATGGTAGAATGTATCAAGAACATAGTTACACGCACATGTTCCAATAAAATCTAATCTTCCACAAAGCATTTGTTGTCAATTAGTAGAAAAGGAAATTTAGTGGTTAAGTTGATATGTTACAGTCATGGAATAATGTATCAAGAACATAGTTGCAGGCATACAATGCAATAAAATGTAATCTTAAACAAAGCATTTGTTGACAATTAGTAGATCATGGTTTTTCAACGATGGTACTTCTTTGAAACCAATTTGTGCTTACGAAAATTGCCTTCTGCCTCTCTATTTTCCCACTCTTTTATTCCCTCTAGTTTCTCTTCCTAGTTACTTAATCATTTTTTTCCCGACAATGCATTGCTCTGCAGCTTTGCGGATTCACGCGTTTGCGTTTCCAACGACTGCTTCCCCTTTCTTTAAATTGATTGTCTATTGTTCCCTGTCCCACAACTGACACCCAGAGTTCTGCAATATACAAATTGACAGGCGGACTTGCGCGTTGGTCGAGTCAACATTGAAATTCTACTTTTCCGTGACCTCCAAACAACATTCGAAGCTCCGGTATATACAAATTGATAGATATTCAAAATTGCAACCATTCTGAGATCATACGCTTTTCCATATTACGGTCCACCTATCATGCCCTTTTCTGTGTTGCACATTTTTTCACTGAAAACTTTCAAGAAATACAATTTAACCGTCGAGTCCTCGCATATTTAGTGGAACTATTGTCACCCCATTTTGAATCTCGTTTGTCCGCTTTCCATAATTCGCCATTTGTTCAAATTTCTTTGGTGAATCGTCGGTTTGGAAGGTTGAAGAAATATTCAGTTCGTATTCGTTGTTTCCTGTATCCGGGCCCCTTTGCAATTAGCAATTGGAAATTATATATAAGATCTTATTGCCACATATACAATTAGCAATTTCCCTGTTCCATACTTAGCCACTTTGGCAGAATTCTGCAAATATGCAAACCAGTCACTCAACTGCCCCATCATGATCTCTTCCGTTTTACACATTTTGCACTCAAAAATTCCGAAACATGAAATTTCATCGTGCAACACTCGATTGTCCTGACTATCCTCGTAACCCTTTTTTGAATACCGTCTGACCGCTTTTCAGAGATTTCCATTATTTCCTCGCTCTCCGCCCTCTCCGTCACCTTCGCACTTGTCTATAATAAAAGAAAATAAAAATTTATATATATATATATATATATATATATATATAAATATCTTGTTTCTAAATATGGAATTACTGGCATTTAATTCTAACAAGTCATCATGCAGAAACCGTATATATTGTCTTTGATGGGAAAAAGGCTCGAGGACATCTCGTATTCATGCGTATTAAACTAAAATTTGTGGGTGGATTATATTATCCCTTGCGAGTGTTCATTTCAAAATCATGAAATCTCATTCACACGACATGCCCTTCACACGTTCACGAAACCTCCATTCCTTAATTTCTCTTTGTCGTACCTGCCACGTTCGCATTTCTAAATATGCAATAAATAATATTTACTGCTAACATTTCATCATGCACCATCAATACAGGTTGTCATTAATCAGCGAAAGGCTCGAGGAGCTTTCCCATTCACAAGCATTTAACCAAGATTTAGCAAAAAGTTACATTATTTGCTCTAACAATTCATTTAAACCATCATCTGCAGCAAAGCAACCTTCTCATAAACCTATGGCATTAGCTCGGCACCAGTTCTGTGGAGATACAGTGAACACCTTCGGGCATGAGGACCAAAACTTCCATTGGTCCAAGGCATTTTCCTATTACTCAACCCCTACCGCAGAGACCCAAGTAATTTGGACCTCTGAGATTGCTCATGTAGGTTGTGTCCTTGAGGTTTTTTACTGTAAGGACCTGGTCTCTTGGTGTGTCGATAAATTTATTGCAGAGAAAAGAATTATTCCACTGCACAACGACTCTTATGTTTCTTTGTCACCTCAGGTCTTCCGCCAGATGCTGAAATTGCCTGAGCCAACATTGACATTCAAAGGAGAAGATTGCAAATAGTTCCTAGCAAAGCATAATAACGGATTGGACCTCTTGCCCCATTTTTTGGAAAGGTTGAATCTATTTCCTGAAGATATTACAAGTATGCAGGTTAGTTCATTTAGAAATCCATTTCGAAAAATTGTCTGGCTGATTACAAGAATAACGGGACAGGAGTCCACAGGTATTGTTTCCCGCATGGCTCTTTATATTTTGTATTTCACAGTCAATGAACAAGACCTTTTTGATTGGGGTGGGTTAATTTCCCATGAAATATCTTCCCAATTGTCAAGCTACAAAAGGGAAAAGAAAATTTATATGTCATCCTATTTAGTTTTTGCAATAGCACATTCCTGTCAATTTCCACAATTGTCTCTGTCCAAAAAAGTCAACTGTGAATTCCACCTAGTAACGTTCTGGTACCAGGCCTTATGGAAGCACAAGGCTTCCCACTACTTCTATGAGGTTTTTAATGGCTTCCTATCTATTTTCAAATTTTTGTTGTTAGGAGAAAATGCTCCACGCATATCTAAAAAGGCAACTAGTTTTTTGGACAATAAGGGGACACTCCAACATTTGGATAATTACACTATCATAAGAATTTTTGGCTCCACAGAACAACCTGCTCTCCTTCCATTTCACATTATGGGAAGAATTTTTATTGCAGAAGTAGCATGTCAATACAGATACTGGTTCCATCTGTTCCAAAGGAAGAAAAAAAAAACAATTCATTCCTCTACCTTGGAAAATAGGAGAGTTCGTCTTGAAAAACGTCAACAAAATTGACGATTTCGCAGCACATTTTAGCATCTCCAACCTCATATATGCTGAAGACATAAGAGGATTCGACCCCTATGATATTTTTAGACAACATTTACAATCACTTGGTCTCGATGATTGTTTTGTAAATAAACACCTGCCCAAAAACAGAGATAGTGACGTTCCTGACTCTGATACCGGCGACGTAGAGACAGTGCAAAACTGCACTAAATTGTACACGCAACAGGGGAAAGGAACCAGTGAAAAGAGTGTTCAATCCACAAATACCACTCCAAAAAGTACGACATCCCGGAGCATCGCTCCAACAACCCATCATAGCAACAAAGAAACCCAGAGTTCTTCAAACGGAGGAGGAGATAACGACCCTCCTCACTCTAAAATTGATAGTTCTCACAAGCTTCCAGTAGAGAAGAAGAGAAAAAAAAAATGTGGTTCATGCAGAAGAGCCATAAATTCAGAGTCAGAACATGGAAGTTGACACTGATCTGGATGCCATGTTCCCCTTCCTTGATCATCCCTAAGATGGCATCCACCATAGCCATCCAATGGACATATCCGTTACCCAAAATTTTGACGAAGATGAATCCTTCATGTTCCAGAGTGTTGTTTTTGATAGCCGGAACAAAAGATTGATATTTGAGAAAACAAATGTTAAAAATATCAAAGGCAAATCTCGTTCAGAGGTTGACGTTGCCAACATGCGGCCGTCCCAAATCTGTCAACTTCACACCGCAGTCGAAGAATCACTTCATGATTCCATTGGATGCATCGAGACCCAGAATTCCAAACTGAAGGACCGAGTCAAGGAATTGGAAGATGCTTTCATTCCTATGCCATTGTTTGTCGATCCTTTGGCAATAGCCATGCTTGGCACCCCTGCACCCAATGTAAAAGCATCCTCCACCCTGCTCGCATTCTGTAAAGGATATGTGGAGAACAATATCAAAAAAAGAATGGAACTAGTTACCCAAGCGTGGAAAAGATCACAAACCATCACTTCAATTGGAACCAGGGCACATAGCTTACTCAAGATTTTGCAAGTCGAATTAAAAGATGAAGAAAATTTCTTTTTAAAAATGGTCATTCCTTTTGGCAAGATTGTCAATAATATGACAGAAACAAAAAGAAGAGAAGAAGATATTCCATCCAAAAAATGGATCGGCCAATTGAATGCATGTTGGAAATAAAAAGTAGAGAACCTGCATCTCATTGTTTAGTCATGTGAACAAGCCATAGCGAAGAAAGATAAATTATTCACAAAGTTGTCAAATATAGACTTAACAGGGAAAAGCAACGACTTCTAAGACCCCCTCTTAATCGCAAACTCCTTGCCCTTAACTAGGAAAGAGTTCGATAAACAGGTTGCTATGTTGAATACCTTGTCTCTGGAAAATTTTTACAGCATCTTTCAATTTGATCAAGCTCACATCCATGACTGGCTAGTCAAATATGCAGTATAGAATGAGAAAATTTATCAGGCTCTCTCTAATCTTTCTGTCGACTTCCAAGAATTAGAAAACGAAGTTTTCAACATCAAAATCCAGAATGAGATCAATGTCGTCCCAATGAGAATCTACATTGAAGAATGGATCGAAAGGAAATTGAAACAGGCCGCCAACGAAAGACAATAGGCAGTTCCCAGCGTTCCAACAGCCGTGGAGAACATCCTTGAAACCGCAGTCATCGCCGACATCAATGAAATGGAAGTCGCAAGAAAATAGCCAAAGCGCTCATATGTACCCTCACTGTAAGTTTAGTCATCGCATATTTCTTTGTTTCTCAGCCTGGTTATTCCACTTTCTTAAATACAAATGTATAGGAAAACACTTATACCTTTCCATTTATTTTCTTTTGCAGCTATTGCACTCTATCTTCTTTCCACAATCCTGTTTCTTGTACATATTTCTCTAATGGTCCACAAGAGCCCCAATCCCAGTTTACATGACAAACACATTGAAATTCTGGTTTATATGTAACAAACTTTAATTTTTTGGTATATTTCAAAATTTGCAATAGTGTGTAACAAACTTTCATTTTTTGACATACTTGAAATAAAAAATGCATTTAAATTTTTATATGTTACAGACTCTATTCTTATCTTTATGCATTTTGTATAACAAATGCATTTGTTTTTTAATATGTTAGAATTTTATTATTATCCTTCAGCAGTCTGTATGGCAAATGCATCTACTCTTTTATATGTTACACACTTTTCTTTTTTTATATATTTCAAAATAAATGGCGTTCAACAATGCAAGTGTCATTTACATATACCCCCCCATGTTCACAAATGCATTTAAATTTTTATATTACTTATCTCCTATTAATTTTATGTCATCATATATTTTTTATCTTTCACTAGTCCATATGGAAAATGCAATTAAATTGCCAAATTGAATCTTGCACTGTCAACAAATTTTTTACTTTGTTATATACTTTCAAAAAAAATAGGTTTCCTATATACTTTCAAAAATTAGATGTTGTTGTGCCTCCCGACTGTCATTTACTTTTTCCATATATTTCGTGATATACATTTTGCACAACATTTCCCTGATATACATTTTTCACCAAACACTTCGTTTCATTTACAATTCGACCCCATTTTCCACAATTTTCTTTCTAACCTCCTTGGCAGGGATTGCGCTGCCACGCAGCCTTGTTTTAATTGTAATGTATAAAGATAAATATGTTTATCAAATAGTTTAATAGGTTAGTTTAATTGTTTATTATTAATGTTATAATATTTTTAATAAACAATGTAACTTGAAAATGCTTACCATTGAAAATATATTTTGTAATATGTTTTATTATATATTTTTATGGAAAATTAATTTTGATGCATCCAAAAATTATAATATAATAATTTTCAAAATGATGATGATGGTTATTAACATCCACTAAAAATAACATTGGGTTATGACCTTATAAAAAGGTAAGGAATTACTTGGTTTTCTTAAGAATTTTGTTTTTATGCTCAAAAAGCTTTAAGAGAGGTATTCCTAAATCACCATAATTTTGATGAATTAAAAGGTCATGCAGATGGGTATTGTAATAAATATTTTGAAATTGAGATATAATGTGGGTGTAACCAATACATTTTAGGAGAAAGTTGTTTTTATCTTCAATCCTTTTAGTGTCACAAAGATGACATATTCTTTCAACCCACCATGTTTTAGGAATTGTCCAACACCATGTTTCACTATAGAGTTCATCAAAGGTTGTTTTTTATTTTAGAAATGTTGATTTTCTTCTTTATGCTAGTTAAAACAAAGAAATATTTTTGGTTTTCTAGATTATGGTTTATCACCTCTTATAGTATCACAATTTTCTCTTATCCTCTAATTGTTTATCACAACACAATTTCTCCTTAAATTTAAATGTAATAATATTTTTCATATTATCGTTACTCTACAAAGTGACCACTTCATCAATACTCCAATGGTTTAGCCAAGAATTGGCATCTTTATGCCAACCCCACTTGAGCTACATGTGGTTTTGAGTAGAGTTTGAAGTAACCTTAGGAAGCCTCTTGTCTTCCATGTTGTTTATCTTCATCTTGTACATTAAGTACCTCGTTACAACCATGCTCTCAATGGGGAAAAGACTCACATCTATGAGGAGGATAGGATATGATGTATTGCCTTTAATTTTAAGATTATCAGTTATAAAACACTTTGTGAATTTCTTTATCTCTCTCCATAATTATCTAGAGATGTTGCAGCGCCAAACTTTACAACATAATAGGGGTGGCAAGAGTCTCAAAGAGGAGTTTCTTGTTATTCCAAAGCCAAAAGGGTCCATTGATTTACAATTGTTTTCGAGTCCATAATAATATTTCCACACTTTATTTATCATTTCCTCAATGTTATAGTTCTAGTTAAGCTTGTGATGAAGATTGATTCAAAGATATTTGTATGAATTCGCTTCCTCCAAGCTATTTTTTTCATACATGAAATCATTATAAGTGATATTTTTGGATTTGATTACAATAACCTTGGTTTTGTTAGTGTTAGTAGTCATACCTATACTAGAACAAACATTCTTGAGAATTTTTAGTTTCTTGTGGATATCATAAGGATTCCTTGCCATAAGAACAATATCATCAAAATAAACAAGGATGGTTTCCATGTACTCAGATCTCTCATTGAGGTAGGCTACCACAATTGTTTTCTCTAATACCAATCTGTAACATACCCAACTCCCTTGTTGGGCAATGTTACTACCAAATCAACTAACATATCAATTCAAATGCGGAAAATGTGTGCAACATGACACACATGCATGTTATTATCATTAATTAATAAAAATGTGAATGTAATGGTTTACACATGCATAAAAAAAAATGAACACACACAACATCCTTCGTATATACAAAATACAACTAAATGTAGCATTATATCATAACAATAAAACTTTAAATGATATAGTAATCAAAACACTTATATTTTAAAACATTTTACACAACCGACTACAAAAAAGGGCATTCCTCCCAACCATAGGATCTATTGCATCAATTCTCTCTACAACAAGCCACCCCTAAGTTGAGGCTATGATTCCACAATAATGGACAAGATCCTACAAGTGTCTACAATCCATTATAAGTAGCTCAAAACCCATTGAAATATAGTGGCATGACTCCTACAAAAATTTTGACCATTCAAATATCATCCTCGTCAGTATGCATAACCCAAGGGATGATATTTCCTTCTCTCCACCACAGTCCCTCAGACAATATCCTTCCCCTCCAGGGCTCCAACACAGACTGTCTAGGAATATCCCTATTAGGGGCTCTAGGAAATCTAGTTGCAACAAGAGTTCTCACGCAACATTTACAAATGATCTTAGGGTAATTTCCTCAGTAGGAATCACTCACATGCATACCATCGTTATTATTAGCACAAATATTGGCTTCAGTGAGTTGTCTTTCATAGCCACTATGGTTCTGCACTCTTCTACAACACTAAACTCTATTTGTCCTCACTTCTTACTAACTATCAAAACTGATCCCTTTCCTACTCAAATTTCCTCTTCTCCAATGCTTACTTGACTCTTACTCTTCCCCCAAGTATGATTACACTCAACCCATGTGGGAACAAATGAGTCGGATGACTTCCTCACCCAACCTCTTACATGAATTCAATGATTGATTGTTAAATAAGTCAAAGGGACAAATGGATAAATGGAAAATTGATTAAAGAAGATGGATTAAGACTCAAGGAAAAAGGAAACCCCTCAAAACCCCTGTTAAGGCCCCTCTCTTATGGAATCATAGCCCCCTATTACTCTATTCCTTACCTATCTACAACCAATGGTGTATTTCATTTTATTAATTTCAATCTACATTTTTTACATATTACATCTCTTGGGCCCCGACCATTCATAATATTTACAAATATACAATGTTGCATCGGGGATCAAAACTAGGGTGTTACAATCCCCTCCACCTACAATTTTTACTATCCTCAATTCTCACCACCATACAGGTGTACATGTGCATACATACAAAATATTACATCACAATATTGGATTCTTTCACAACTTAATGACTCATGCAACAATTCCAACTAACAATTTACCGATCCCCTCAACTTGCACAACCTAATAAAGTTTATCCCCTTCTCTAAATCACAATCCCTCGGGATATCCCACTTCCCCTCTAAGGCTCTATCACATGTCAGACATGAAGTATCAAAGTTGTGGCTCTAGGAATTTCGGTTGCACAAAAATGGAGTCTTTACATACTTATGTACAAATGTACATTCAGATTTCCTCAAAAATATGATAATGTTGTGAGTAATCTTCCTGCATGGTCTCTTCATTCTCCCACGTGGCATACTCATGATCGTAGTAGGTCCATTGGACCTTTACCAGGTCGATGGCTTGCATCCTGAGCAATTTTAATTTCTAGTCTAGGATGCACACTGACTCCACCTAAAAGTCCCCTTCGTGCTCCACCTAAATCATAGTCCAATCAATCACATGGTTAGGATCAGGCACATACTTCTTTAATAAATACACATGAAACACATTATGAACTCTCATATATACAGTTAATGCAATCATGTATGAAATTGGGCCTATCCTCTCTAGAACTTCAAATGGTCCACAATATCACATTGTTAACTTTGGGAAACTTCCCAATTTCAGTGTGCTCCTTTTTTCTGTTACTTATAAAAACACATGCTCGCCCACTCTAAATTCCATGTGTGCTCTGACCTTATCTGCATAGATTTTCTTTATATCATGTATAGTCTTTAAGTTTTTCTTTATCTTTATCATTTTCTCTTCCATTTCTATTAGCAATTTTGGCCCTGTAACGACTCTGTCAGTTGGGTTATCCTAGCTCACTAGTGTGTTTCATTTTCTACTATACAAGGCTTCAAATGAGATCATCTTCAATGATGTATGATACCCATTTTTGTAAGAAAACTAAACCAAATGAAGATAGTATTTTCACTTGGAAGGTTGATCCATTACATACATTCTTAGCATATCTTAAATTATTTGTTTGACCATCTTTGTCTATCCATCTGATTTTGGATGATATGTTGTGCTGAAATTTAGATTTGTTCCAAATCCTTTGAATATCCCTTTCCAAAAATTGGAAGTGAACTTGGTACCTATGCCAGATACAATTTTCATAAGAAGACCATGTATCTTGTAAATTTCCTTCATATAAACTTATGCAATGTTGGTTATCTTATGCGTCATCTTGAATGGAATGAAATGTGCAACCTTTGTAAGCTTGTCCACGACTACCGTGATGGAATCATATTGCCTTGTTGTTTTGGAAAACTCAGTAATGAAATCTATGGTAACATTCTCTCATTTCCATTTAGGAATGGGAAATGTCTATAGAAATCATGTTGGATGTCTATGCTCAGCCTTTACCTTTTGGAATCCCATGCATCTAGCAATGAAATCAACTACAATTTCTTCATATTGTGCCAATAATATTGGCCTCTTACATCTACAATGGTTTTCTGATACCCTAGATGTCCATGATATGGCACATTGTGTATTTATTTTAAAACTAAATTTATCAACTCCTAAGAATTAGGAACATAAACTCCATTCATGTACAAGAGAATTTCATCCTCTTCCATCTTGAAATATTTATTTTTCTATTGTACATTATCCTACTGTAAAATTTCTTTAACTTGTGCATAATGTTCATCTATTGTCACAGCTTCAAAAAATTTTCTTTTCAAATCAAAATTGTACATACTAATGGTTGTAGTATGCATTTTATGCACCCTTCTGTTGAGTGCATCTACCACTTTATTATCTTTCCCCTTAATGTATTTGATGTCAAAGTCATATTCGCCGAGGAATTTCATCCATCTAGTTTGTCTAGAATTTAATGCTGGTTATCCAAACAAATGTTTTAGACCACTATAGTTTATTCTTATCTCAAATTTTCTTCCCATGAGATAATGTCTCCACATTTTCATCGCATGAACAATTGTTTCCAATTCTAGGTCATGTGTGGTGTAGTTCTCTCATGCTCCCTCAACTTTCTTGACTCATAGAAAATTACATTCCCATTTTGGGTAAGGACTCCACCAATCCCTCCTTTGCATGCATATGTGCACACAATAAAATCCTCATATGGATTTGCAATATTTAAGATAGGTGCACTGGTTAATAAATCTTTCAAGTGTTGGAAACTTTGTTCACACTTGGTATTCCATTTCGATTTCATTCCTTTCTTTTGCAGGTAAGTGTTGATCAATATTCATTGATTAATGTTTGTGTTCTTTGGTCTATGATCAGTCATTTTTCATTTTTATTGTATATCCCATGCTTAGTCGTTTTTCTAAAATGCATATTGTGGGGAACTACTACCTTAACCACAAGTTCACAAGTATGCAAATCCTATACTTAGTTTCTTTTTAGATTTTCACCACCCAACAACCCCAACACTTAACCATTCATTTGGTTGTGAAGTTCCAAGACATCTACCATTCCACAATCCCCGCATCCTGCAACCTACAAACCCACAACCTCAAAAAATAACTCCCCACTTCTACATCACTCATAATGAAATGTTTTTGATACTTAGCCAATTTTGTTGATTGAAAATGTAGGAGTCCTTCCCTCATCTCCACCTTCTACACCCTAAATTTCATCCTGCATTTCTGCATCCTCTAAAATGAACCTTCATGTTACTTACTTTTCACTCCCATACTTTAACTTTTCACAATATCATGACATGATATCACCTTTCCTAATAACATTTATTTCCCCATCGCCACATCAGTCATCACTCTATCAATTGATATTGTTATTATGTAACGCGATTTTTGTAAAATTTATGCCTTAAATCTTGAATTAAATCATGCAATTGAGAACTTCGAACTAAGAGCTACAACATTTGATATCAATGAAATACGTGGTAAATTAAATAAGGAATTAAATCTGCATTGAAAAAAAAGAGATTGTGCTGACAAAAGCACCACCTATTCGCGCAAAACTTTTGTTGTCAAATATTTCAAGTAAAACGAAAGAGTTATATTGTGAAGATACTACCAATACCTTAGTATGATCAGATCGCCAGGTTTAGTGATCAAAAGCTTTCAAGTGGTACTCTTCTCTTCCACCTCTCGAAAATAATTCGAAGAAATTATGGACCTCCAGTATTTCATTAGTCGGTTGTGTACCAGAAGTATCTTATTTCAAATAATTAGTTATATGTTGCACTGATAAATTTGATAGTGAGAGAAGAGTAATCCAATTATAGGGAAAGTCACCAATTTCTTTGGCACCTTAATTTTTCAGAATAATGTTGAGATTGTCGAAACCCACTTTGACATTCAAGAACTCTTAAGTTGATGACTTTCTAAAGGACAAGAATGGGGGAATGGAACTCTTGGAAAGATTTAGTATAAATATGTCAAGTGATTCTAGAAATTCTACTCAAATTGAGGTATGTTCTTTTAAATACACATACAAAGAACTTGCATGGTTATTTGCTAGGATCATTGGATGAGAGTCCATGGTATTTGTTCCAAAATATATTTTATATATTTATATCATTTCATTCATGAAGACATTGTATTTGATTGGGCCTAAATCATTTCGAACGAAGTTTTGTTCTAGTGGGGAGGTATAAGGAAAACCAGGAAATTTAACATGATGTCTTATTTAGTCTATGTTATAGTTTACTACCACATTTTCTAGGACCTGCCCCAAGAAAGGAATATAGACTTAAAAAATGATCCATTATCATTATGGCATCCAACATGATGGAATCATAAGGCTCCATACATTTGATGAGGTACAAAATTCCTTTTTGTCCTCCTTCAAAAGGTTAATTCACAGTCCCACTATGTCAAGATTGTGTCTTGAAGCTGCAACATTTCTGGCAAAGAAAGGAGTTTTTTAGACCATGGAATATTTTAGTTTTATTAGACTCTATGTCTTTGAGAGAAAACTCTATTTTATGCCTTTCTATGTTTCCTAAAAATTCTTCATTCTCAAAGTGTGCAAACAATACAAGTATTGGGAACATTTCTTTAATGAAAAAATAAAGAAGCAATTCATCCCTTTACTGTGGAAAATTGGAGAAATTTTTGTAAAGAATATTTTTCATTTGGATGAATTCACTAGTCATTTTGATCAATTCAATTTAAAAGAAGATCATTTAATTCAAGGTTTCAACCCTAATAATTTATTCTAGTCACACAAGTTTGCAATCAGGTATGGTTCGTCATTTAACAAGACTATTCAACAAGAAGAAGAAGGAGGAGACAATCAAAATCCTCCATAGGTATTTCCTGAAACAAACCTTGATGACATTAATACACTAGTCAATACAAATGACCACTATAAGAAACAAGGGTGAAATACAACAGGGAGAAACCCAGGATCTCCAAATGTGTCTCAAAAGAGTTTTTCGACAAGAGGAAAACCTCATGACAATAGTCAAGAATAAAGGAAATCTTCTACTGGAAATTCAATTGATGGAGGAGATAAAGACCCTTCCAAAAGGGTAATTGAAATATCACACATTGTTCCTGTATCTAAAAAAAGAAAAAAAGAAGTGGTTCAGAAAGAAGTTCGGGAGGTACCTGAATCTGAACTTAGTCCCAAGGATATGGAAGTTGATGATATAATAGAAGAGTTGGGTTGTGATAAAAAGAGAATGATTGAGAGTAGAAAAATAGCGAAATAATTAGCTTCTCAAGAGCCAATTATTTTTGAAAAAGAATATGTCAACCTATGCCATGCATCCTACAAAAAGAATTGTAAGTTTTTAATTGAAAAGGTCAATTTAAAAAATAAAAGTCTCTAAAAAGTGGAAATCAAAAATTAATTTTCAAGGGGTAAAACCCTCGAAAATCATGGAATTTCATGAAGCAACAAGTGAAGATTGGAAGTATTGTATTGATGATATAGATAAGGAAACCTTATTCTAAAAGAAAAGTGAAATAATTGCAAAACTCTCTACTTCCAAGACCCCTATTTTCTAATCCCATTGTCGCTATACAGCCACTGTACAGTCTAGAGGATGTACCAAAAAAAATATCAAGATTAAAAGGTTCCTCAAGCCTATTAAAGGATGTTAGAAAATGTATTTGAGATAACATTCAGAAAAGGATATCTTTAATCCTTCAAATGTGGGAGTTAGAAACAAGTTCAACTACTCTCTCAAAAAGGATTTTACATTTTAAATAGTATCTCCAAAAGGACCTAGAAAATTATGAGAGTTTTTATAAAGAATTTTTTGGTGCATTTTCGACAAAGATATTAAGTTTAAATTATGTTCATAGAAGAGAGAAAAACCTCCCTTCTAAGGCTCGATTGAAAACAATAAATGCATATTGGTTAAAAAGGATTAAATGTTTATGGAAAATGCTTGTTGAATGTGACATCATCAATACAAAGAGAGGTGATATATTCCTAAAGCTTATTGATCTAACTAAAGAGCTAGAGGTCCCACACTTAATCATGGATTCAATACTCCTTTCAAAAGATAAATTAAAAGAGCAGTTGGATTCCGTAAATATTTCATGGTGTAACATCCCGCTCTGGTGCACTGAGAAAACTTATTCTTTGAGGACACTTGCTCGCAAGTGATCTGGAATTTTATGATGTTAAAACATTTATCCTTGATTATGATGCGTTATGATAGATGACATGATGTTTTACTGCTTTGACGTAGACAGGTGCTATTGA
>ML781394.1:640871-652983 GCA_009831015.1 Picea engelmannii | reverse complement strand
GGGTCCGAAATTGAACGTGCAACTCGGGAACGGTCAGGATCTATTCGCCTTGATCAATGACATTCAGGCAAATTCCGGAACCCCCCTTGCCATTCTACCTTTAATGGGGGGGGGGGTTCGGAATGGTGTGGTGTGTGAAGTGGGGCCCGTCTCCTGTCACGTCGCCCACCGTGTCGTGTTTTCCCTCTCGCCACTTGTACTCCACTCAACCGCACAACAGGGCCATTCCTAATGGCCATCTGCTAACCCTGTAGGGATTCATCCCTATTGGCCAGTTGCTAGCCCTGCCAGGGTTCGGCGGTTGCATAGTCGAATGATTTGACATCACTGTAGCGTCGAGGCACGAAATACAAAGAGGCACCATGATTATTTGACCTGTGATCATGACCCACAATCACATGGGAACAGAGAGAGATAAAGAGATATCTTGCGCTAGGCCTCCGTATGTAATTCGGGGGCTCTGATTCTGCAGAAATCAACGAAAAAATGATTATGGTAGTTGGGTATGTGACAACTAAGAGATCTATCATCACCAACAAATATTTTCTTGCTGTTACATTCATTTAAAGCATAAAATACATCTTTATCCTTAGCCATATGATAATATGCTCCAAAATCAATAAGCCACTCATCAAAAGAAGAAGTAGAAGTTGTATTGAAGGAGAAACCAGAAGCAGAAAGTGCATGTCCATGAGAATAAGAAGAAGTAGTAGAATTAATATCAATGTTGTGCTTCTTCATCGTTGCTTCTAAAGCTACCATATTCTTGAAACATTTGGACTCATCATGACCATCTTTATCACAAAAGTTGAAATGTCTGTCAATCTTCTTATTTTTATATTTTTCTCCTTTGTCACCATTAGGAGCTGAAGTTGTCTGAGTGGGTTTGGGACCCTTATGTTGCTTGTTGTTGTAGTGAGGATGTTTCTTCTTGGGATACTTGGCTTTATCTTTCTGTGGAGCAACTAAGGCTTTGTTGGAGGTACATGCAGTGTTGATTACTCCAAGTTGTACAAGCTTATCTTCCTCACTAATCAAAGCAACACAAAAGAACTCAAGAGTCGGTTTTTGATAAGATTTCCATAGATCCTCTCTCATGGCATAAAAGGTAGATAAAAACATAGAATATGAACTACATAGCTTATAAAGAATAAGATAGATGCAACGCTCTTCCTCCATTTTTATCTCACGTTCTTCACATAAAATTATGAGTGTTTTAAACTTAGATAGATAGTCTCCAAGGCAAGAAAAATCACTTGGACTTAAGGTTAGTACTTGATTTTCTAATTGTTGTGCTTGAATAATATTGAGTTTACCAAACACAGAGTCAATCTTTTCCCAAGATTCTTCGGGGTCATCAATTCTTTAAGGTGGAACCTTAAATGAGGAGATATGGACATTATTATTAGTTCACGTGCTTCTTCACTCCTATTAGCCCATTTTCCTTTCTTATCATCATTAGTGGGTGCTTTTTCCTTTCCCAAGGTAATCCGGTACAAGTCTTTACTTCTTAATAAATCTTCCATATCAAATTTCAATTGGAAGTAGTTGGTGCTGGTAAGAAAGAGATTACTTGTAGAATCCATATTAAATATGCAGATAATATGGATTTAAAAACTGAAATTGATGATTTGGATGGAAATATCTCGAAAAGTAATGTGGTTTAAAAAAAATGACACTGACAACAAACTTCGGATGTGAGAGTATGCCCTTTTTAAAAAATGCATAAATGGTAACCAAAGGACCACGTGATAGTATAAGTTGCTTTATGAAGTGACCCACTTTTATAAAGAGAAGTGGGGATCAATTTTACAATGAAGTTACTTTATAAAAGAAAAGTTGCATGCAAAATAAATAACTCTAAAATAAAATATTAAAGCTACTTATAGTGATTCACTTTTATACTTGAAGTGAAATACACTTTACAAATTTAGCATGAACTTTTCAAAACAAGTAACAAAAGAGAGACTTGAACTCAAGACCTCTTACTTAATAAGGAAACTTTTAACTAAATGGTCTAGCAAAACATATTTTATTTTTTAGGAAGAGGATTGGGGGTGTTGTTGTAGTTGTTGTTGTTGTTGGTGGTGGTGGTGTTGTCTCGGTGACAACAAGGGTTAGATCTTGGTTAGCTTACCCAGAAGATGCACATTTTCCTATCTGTTTCTGATTTTCCGAGATCACATAGGGCACGGGGCAAAGAGAATAGGAAGATCTAAAAGAGTAGCAACCTGGAAATAAATAATACAAAACTGAAATAAAACCAAAATGATACTATGCAAAAATTTAAAAAATGTGTATTCAGGCTTTATACCTCTGGATCTGACTGAAATGGTCGTATCTTGGGAAAATGGAAACCTTTTCGAGTGAAACAAAAAGTTCTTGATTTAAATGAGTACTACGGACACAATGGAAAAGTCCTATCATCCCATAATTGTACGGAAATGACATAAAATGTATATGAGGCAACCGACTTCACGATCTTGATTTACAACAGGAGTGGGTCTTCAAACATGCTCTGATACCATGTTCGAAAACATAGGTATTCCAACAGAGGACAAACACCTTCATTAACCACTCACATAAATAGATCAAAGATCAACACACCAATGTTTTCACGTGGTAAAACCCCTATGGGGAAACATCCACGGTCCTATCCAACGCGACCACTTGGAGCAGTTTATTAATGCAAAAGAAAAAGATTACAAGAGAGTTTCTCACAATCGATCATCGACAAATGACCCTCCATGCTCTATAAATAGAGATCATGGACCAATCGGGTGTTAAGCCATGGATAAATGGTTGTTAAGATTGAGGAGAATATGAACCATCGGAGATTCACTCTATGTCAGGAACATATCGTGACTGTCGGATTTCTTAACTACAAATGCATACTAATGCATACTAAAGAAACACACTAAGAAACACACTTTTACCTAATGACACATTAGACCAAGTAGATCTTAAATAATTCCTAAGTGTCTAAATATCCTAACAAACCATAATCAACATTGGTCCAATTCAAGCTCATCCATGGTTAACCATAGTCAACAATGGTCAAGGTCAACATTAACAAACCATAGTCATGGTCATGGTCAACAACAGTCAACAAAGGAAACTCTTTGTTACAATTTTTTTTTTAAAACATGGCCAAAACTTCCTTTTCATAATGTGTCAAATACAAACCAACCTTGTCATGTGATGAACATAACACAACTTTGCAATATGACGAGCAAAACCTAATGTTGCAACGTGACGAACATAGTAATGTCATAATGTGAAGAACATAGTAGCATCACAATGTTATGAATGTTTCCCTGTCGTCGCAATGTGACGAACTTATCCTTACGTTGCAATGTGTCACACATATCCCAGTGTCACAATGTGACAAACATTTCCAAATGTCACAATGCGACAAACATAGTTCATTGTCGCAATGTGATGCACACAACCCAATGTCGTAATGTGACAAACATATCCCAACATTGTAATGAGACAGAAATTTTACAACGTCTCAATGTCATGAACACAACCCACTGTTGAAAACTAGATAGTAACATCGCAATAGCGTAATGTGGATAGGAATGTTGGAATGTCGCAATGTGGATAGTAACGTTGCAGTGTCAAAAATAAATGCATTAATGTGTATAGTAATTAATACATTAATGTCGCAATGTAGATAGTAATGTCATAATGCATCAAACATAAACATACGTCATAATGTGTTTCACATCACCCTGTCATCGTAATGTGATGAAAATTTCCTCATATTGAAATGTGACACACATATCCCTAAGTCACAATGTGACAAACATTTCCAAATGTCGGAATGTGTTGAACATAGTAAAGTTGCAATAAAAATTTCATAATGTGTTGAATACAAACCAAACTTTTCATGTGACGAACATAACATACGTTGCAATCTGACGAACAGAACCGAACGTTGCAACATGACAAACATAATAATGTCACAATGTGATGAACATAGTAGCGTCACAATGTTTTTAACATTGCCCTGTTGTTGCAATGTGACAAACATATTCTCACGTTGCAATGTGTCACACATATCCTGATGTCACAACGTGAAAAACATTTCCAAACATCACAATGTGACGAACATAGCCCAACATTTTAATGAGACAAACATTTCACAACGTCCCAATGTGACAAACATAGCCCAACATTGCAATGAGACAAACATTTTACAAACTTTTTACCGACTGCCGAAAAGTGACAAACCTATTCCAACACCATAATGTGACAAACAAAAACCCTATGTTGCAATGTGATGACCATAATTTGACGATGTCATGCAACGAACAAAACCTAGTGTCGCGGTGTGACGAACAAAACCTTATCAACATCATAATGAGATAGTGTCATAGTAAACCATGGTTAAACATAATCAACATAGCCCACCATAATCAACTCCACATGGTTAACAAAGATCATCCATAGGCATGGTCAACCATAGTCAACCATTGTGAAGGTCAACCATGATCAACCATAATGATCTATTAATTAATGCATCAATACATTATAAACACATTAGTGTGGTAAAGTATTAGTATATTAATTAACTAATACATTTAATGTAATGTATGAATTAAGCTATTAATACATTAATAATAATAAGGCATCATTATTAAATTTATACTTTAGTATTAATTATAAATTTAATAAAGTATAAATTTAATACATTATAAACACATTAGTGTGGTAAAATATTAGTATATTAATTAACTAATACATTAACGTAATGTATGAATTAAGCTATTAATACATTAATAATAATAAGGCATCATTATTAAATTTATACTTTAGTATTAATTATAAATTTAATAAAGTATAAATTTAATGTATTAATATTTTAGTAATGTATTTTTAATGTTTTATTTTATTATTACTTTATTATAAATTTATAATAAAGTATAAATTTAATGTATTAATATTTTATTAATGTATTTTTATGTTTTATTTTATTATTACTTTATTTATTAATTTTTTAATACTTTAGTGTGATAATGTAATATTTTAATGTTTTGTATTTATGTAATAATGTATTATTAATGAAATAATATATTAGTAATAATAATGTATTGAATTTATACTTTAGTAGTAATAATAAATGTAATAAAGTATAAATTTATTGTATTAAAGTATTTTTAATGTTTTACTCTATTATTATTTTATTAATGTATCAATATTTTAATGTAACAATATAATACTCTAATATTTTAATGTTTTGTATTTATGTAATAATGTATTTATTAATCTGTTTATGTATATTTTAATGTATTTATTTATGTATTTATATATTTATTAATGTATTTATGTAATAAAATATTATTAATGTAAGTGTCTAATGGTTAAGGACATGTGTTTCCTCCTAAGAGGTCACAAGTTCAAATCTAGAGGAGGGTAGGGTATGTATACCTCAGTAGACTTTAGAAGTCAAATCGTCAAGCAGAGGGGGTCCCTTGTCCAACAAACAAAAGGGGTCTTATACACCAATTAGAGTATTATCATTATTATAATATTAATGTAATAGTGTATTCAAATAATTATTAATATTTAATGTATTTAATAATGTGTTTATGTAATAATGTATTATTAATGTAATAATGCATATTAATACTTTAGTAATGTATTAACACATTAATGATGTATTTTTATTATATTATTTTATTAATGTAATAAATTAATGTATTAATACTTTAACAATATATTATTGTATTAATTAATTAATACATTAATGTCGCAATGTAGATAATAATGTCACAATGTGTCAAACATAAAGACACGTCATAATGTGTTACACGTCACAATCTGACAAACATTTTCAAATGTCAGAATGTCTTGAACATAGTAATGTTACAATCTACCAAACATAGCAATGTCACAAGGTGAAAAACATATGCATACGTTGCAATGTGAGGCACATAGCCATGGTGTTGCAGTATGATGAACATAGACCTGTCATTGCAATGTGATGAACATAACCCTATGGTCAGAAACCTAGTAACATCGCAATGTGATGAACATATATAGATGTCGCAATGTGATGAACATAGCCATGTCATCACAATGTGACGAACATAGCCCTATCATCCTAATGTGATGAGCATATCCTCGCATTGAAATGTGACACACATATCTTAATGTCACATTGTGATAAACATTATTGAACGTAGCAATGGGATGAAAAAAACTCATTGTTGCAATGTGACATTCAAACCCAATGTGGAAATGTGACAAACATAGACTGACTGTAATGCCCCCATCGTTAGGACTACAAGCAAAGCAGAAGTTCATTTTATTTTATTTTTTAGGTAGGAAGGCTATGATGACAACAGTTGAACCACACGACTGACGACGAACGCAAGCATGTAGTCCAGGCAACAGACAACTATGACTCCCTGCACTGACACAAGAGAAACTAGGTGAAACGTGCATAGAGAAACAAGGGGAAACAACTACCTGCCCAACGCAATAGGACCATGCCTACAAGCTAAGGGACAACATCCCCCTCCCGACATAACGACCTTGACGACCAATGACTAGAACCTCAAGGCACGTGAACCAAACACATGAAGGCATTCAAACCATGCACCAAAAGAAAACTTACAACGTTCAACCACACTCACACGAAAGGCACCCACTATGACCAAGTTGTCATTTGTCGCTATCCAATAGGGTGCACCATGATCCCCTCATCGGGAATCATGTCATCCCCAGGTGATAGACGTGTCAATAACCTTGGCACAATATAACCTAATGGGACCAAGGACTCAAGAAAACCAACGCACTAGGAGCCGAAACAACTGACAAGGATACTACGCCCACACCCCAAGCAATCGGTCGACAAGACGCAAGATGACATTGTTCGAAGGAAGCGCAAGCTAAAACATGACTTTTCCAACAACCCGACCATTCATCAAGTCTAAACTAGTCAATAATTACAATTTGTTTTAACATTGATTACCAATCTAAATTTAGCAAGTCTAAATTATGAATTAGTCTTTAATTTACAATCTAATTTATCATTAAATACAATCAATTTCAGCAAGTCTAAATTACAATTTTGTCATTAATTTCAATCTAATGAGAAGTCTAGTTTAATCAATACTAAAACTAATTTGACAAGTCTAATCTAATTTAATTTAAAGATTGTCTATAAAGGAAGTAAAGTTGTCTAATCAAATTAAAGGTTGTTCTACTCAAAGGCTGTTAATTAAAGGTTGTCCAAGAATGCTATCTTATGGTCATAACTTAAAGGGGTGTTGACACCATATTTCGTTCATATATCAGTTGTCTTTAAAGGAATTAAAGTTTAAAAAGAAATTAGTTGTAAAAGGGCATAAATAATTGTCCAAAATCATCTGTTAGATAGGTGAGGAAGATGGGAATTAAAACATGGTATCTCTAGGTTACGTAATATATAGTGTTGTCATTTAAATATTTTAAAGGAAGAATTAAACTCTGATACAATGGAAATAGTGTAAGCATGTAAAGGGTAAGTTATACAGCCGATTGTGAAATACAATAACTATCGCAACGAAATATGCAACCCAGAGCTTGAATACAATATGTAAAATATATAGTGTGGATATAGATCGCAGAAGATGCATAAAGTAAACATTTACAAGGGCAATTAAGGGCCAGTGAATGATTACTCACTGCTACTATAAATATGATATTTGATTAGTGATAAGACCGTAGGACTCCACCGTTGCACAGTTAAGCATAAACGCTACCAATACACAGTCCTGAGATGCAATAAATCCACCCAACCAAATGCATTGTCAAACGTAGCCCTCATTTTGTTGTCAACCAAAAATTCGAGGACACTGTTGTACAAATAATCTCTGTCTATTCGGTCAAGGGGGGTTCACTGCCATGGGTATCATAACATTGAACAAAATATGTTGACCCAACATTTAACTCTGGGAATAAATCGCTACTCTTATACTGTGAATAAAATTTTGCTAGATGAAAACTGTGAATGAAGTCTAGTTGCCACAGGAAAAAAAAAGGGAATCGTTGAATAAACATGGTTATCCATACTCATAAAAACATTGTCGCTAATTGCTAGAAATTTTGTTTCCAAATCCTTAACCACCATGAAATTTATTAAAACGCAGTCCAGTGAGAGTAACACGCAGGGTAAAATCGCCTTCTACTTAAGGACTTGCAGAGAAATTAAATCGTAGTAATAAAAATGGGTTATGTAGCAGCCCATAGATGGGTAAAAACACCCCCCCAAAAAAAATGAATTCAATGATGGGATAAGAAAATGTAGGCATTACTTATGTAATGGTATAAAACAACAATAAAACTACATAGTATGACTGTCAACTACAGTATACAACTGGGAAAGCGTTAAAACTGTGGTTACACATAGCTATCAACTACCAACACATCATGATGATAGCCAAAAGGGGTTGTCAAACAAGAGGACATAACGCCGACTCAAATCGTCTTCAACTATTAAAGTGCAGAGGTATATAAAAAAAAAAACATGCAGAGAATATTGCCATCAAAAAAAAAACATAGAGTTAAGTTTGCAGGGAAGGTATTACAACACAGAGTTAAGTTATCCAGCAATATATAAAAACACAGAGTTAAATTTTCATGGTTGAGGGTGTTGAAATGCAGAAAATACCAAACGCGGTTTTCATATTGTTGAGAACAATTAAGACGTAGAGGTGATATAACATGCAGAGACTGAGGAAAGGCGGAGATCAACACAGAGATGAGAAGGGGTTAACAACTAAGCAAACACATCCTTCGCTCATCATCCACGCAGAGAAAAGCATGGCATTATAATCTATTGGTCGATGTGCACCGAAGTGACGACCGTCGATTCGGCTCTTGGCCGACTGCTTAGGCGTGGACTGATGAACTTGGGATGAGGATGAAGTAAAGAGCACAAATCATCAGAACAATCAACAAAACCAAAGGACAATCACAACATGCAGGGAGTGAATTCCAAGGGAATCAAGTTAATAAATGAGCTTAAGGATATGGGGAAGTTTAATCTCTCGGTTGAAATGTTGAGTCAAACATTTTCTTTACTAAATTAAAAATACAAAAATGAAGGCGTAAGGTATAATAATAATCTACCATACAGAATCAAGTAAGCGTACTGTAGCCCAAGTTGTCCTCTCTGAGTTGTTGTCTCGCGCGCTCCGTGCAGCTCCCGCTTGCCAACCGATGAGACTTCACCTGTACCTCCCAGCCAACGCTAGGGGTACTCTTCTTCCCCCTTAGCCCCCGAGCCGCAAAGGGGCCATGCACACTGAACCAAAGAACATCTAGCTCCCAACTTGCCTCATAAGGACGAGCTACCACTCCTCACCAAGCTGGGTATCCCAACTCCCACAAGCTAAGTCAGTCAAGTCTAAATTTTTGCAGCGTGACGTTACGCATCACAGAAGAGATCCATCATCCTCCTCCTCCCTCCTTTATATAGATTTTATAAGTCATTTACTTTCCCAAAATCCCATTTAATTTATTTTTCAATAATTTAATTCATAAAAATCCTCCCCGTACATGTGTCACCCATCCCCTTCATTGCACTATAAATTAATTTCATTAATTAATTAATTACCCCTATTTCCCTCACCCACCTAAAAACATTCATAGAATAGCTCCTAGGTGTCCCCATATTCCCTTACACATTTTAATGACTTACCCCCTTACTAATTTACTAGTTGACCTTAATTTAGAAAGTTCTTAAATGGGTGAAATCACGGAGGCGGGTTACACTTTCATGACAATCAGGTCTCCAAAATTCCAAAAAACATTTTTTCGGCCGAACTCATATTATTTTTCGGCCGAAAGATATTGTTTTCGGTCGAAAAAAGAAATGTCAAATCGAACGGTGCAATAACCGCACCCTCGATTTGCATGTACAAATTTAGTCGGTCAGATATTTTCTTTCTGGCAATCCTCTTTCAGCCGAACAATTGTTCGACCAAACTATTTTTCATCCGAAAGATAGTTCGGCCGAAAATTTGTTCGACCGAACAATCTTTCGGCCAAAAGATTGTTTATATATCAACCACACATCGATGTTGAAACATTTTACAAAATTTGTTGTTGTTTTGTGAGAGCAGAGGTCGTGAGGTCGTGAGGTCATCTGTGAGGTGGTTTCCCTTGCGAGGTCACCGTGAGGTTGTCGTGAGGTTGTGAGCGCAGGGGTCGTGGTTGTGTTTGTGAGCGTGGACGCGCCAAACAACAAGTAATTTTCTAAATTGTAGAATATTTTTTCAGTAATAATTTTTTAAATGTATGGTTGAAATGTAATTTACAATTGCAATTTGTAGTGTTTATATTATTTAGGCCCTTGTTGGACTATGAGTTGGCCGTGGGTGGCCAGCCCTGTGGCCAAGCCGTGGGTGTGCCCACGGCTTGGCCATAGGGCCGGCCACCCGTGGCCAACTCATAGTCACAGTCCAGTAGAATATATTTTTAGTAATAATTTTTAAAATGTATGGTTGAATTGTAATTTACATTTGTTTTTTTAGTGTTTATATTATTTGGGCCCCTGTTGGACTGTGAGTTGGCCGCGGGTGGCCAGCCCTGTGGCCAAGCCATGGGCGTGCCCACGGCTTGGCCACAAGGCTGGCCACCTGTAGCCAACTCACAGTCACAGTCCAGTAGAATATATTTTTAGTAATAATTTTTAAAATGTATGGTTGAATTTTAATTTACATTTGAAATTTGTAGTTTTTATATTATTTTGGTCCCTGTCGGACTATGAGTTGGCCGCGGGTGGCCAGCCCTATGGCCAAGCCATGGGCATGCCCACGGCTTGGCCACAGGGATGGCCACCCACAGCCAACTCACAGTCCGTGGATACGTGGCCCTTATAATTCTAAAATGTACTTGCTTTCTCACTACAATTATTGTACCTAGTTTCATTTTATCTAGGAAGAAGTTCAAATATTTGATATTAATGTAGTTGTCTTTTTTATTATTATTCTTATTTCCGTCATTTAGTATTGTGATTATTGGGATGTAGTGGTGAGCTCGAGACTTAAATAAATGGGTCTTAATGTGTGTGACTCGGTCAAATATAATTGAAGTATTTTTAATATAAATATAACAAGAAATTAAGAGCTCAAGGAGTTCATTTTTCCCCAAATGTTCTTTCTCTCTATGTCTCTCACTCTTGTGTTTTCTAAATATTGTATGCATAAGTTTCCTATAGATTGACCTACACCGATCACGATTCCTACTCCTTAGAAGTTCAAATCTATGTATCTCCTAAAGATTGATCTACACCTATCATGAGGCCTACTCCTCATTGGATCACTACTCCTACAAAAACCAACTTATTGGAGGCATGCTCCTCCACTTCCAAAAGTTTTACTTAATCTATGCAATCATATTCAAAAAAGAAAAACAAACTTTATTGAGGTCTCTAATCAAATTTGTGGCATACCAAAACAACTTGATTATCAATGGATCTACTATGTGGCACCTAGCAAAGATAAATTTACCTTTTAGTAAATCTCAAAGGCTTCTTCATTACAACTTCTCTAGAGTACTATTGACAAGTTGGAGAAAGTGTTGCAATCCCTAACCCAACTAAAGGGGCCCTCATCAATCACTCTAGAATCTCTAGGATTAAAGTCCAATATTACCTTGCCTAGGTATTTTGGTGACATTGATGGTGAAAATATTGATGCTTGGATTGAAAATGTATCCATGTATTTTGACTCTTATCCCAAGATGGTGAATGTGATGAAACTTGAATGGGTAGTACTAAACCTAGATGGGATAATACTTGAGTGATTTCAGAACCTCCATGATTCTTCCACCCTCCATTTGTATCTAAGGGATTCACATTCGAATTAAAACCATATGACCTCTTGGAAAAACAATTGTGAGGCCTTATGGTAGTAGTTTTACCCATCCAAGTATTAAAAATATTTATGCGTATGATAACTTCATCATATTTAGTTCTATGTTCAATCACTTCAACCTTATACTAATCAATTCATTAAGCTCCATGTATAGTTATCTATAAGATATCTATACATTTATGTCTCTATAAATTTAATTTCTAGTTATTTTCCCTATTTACACACCAAGGTTGAAA
>ML781394.1:609442-625447 GCA_009831015.1 Picea engelmannii | reverse complement strand
TCTTATAATTTGTTTTCATTTTCTTTATTTTTATCTAATTTTATTTAATTTTTTAAAAAAGTCACTACATAATATTTCCAACAGACATTATGATTCGGTGAAATGAAATATCGGTATCTCTAAAAATATACAGTGAAAAATTCGGAAAAAAATATATTCATAATCCTTAAACTGTTCTTTTCAAAAGGGTATATTTAGATTTTAGTTTTAAGTAAAACTTAAGATAGATACAATGTGTAGAAAAATATGTGTTTAAAATCTGCAACGTTTTCAGCTTAGTCAACTTCAAAAAATTCTAGAAATTATAATATTCATCTGTTAAATTCAAAATAATAGTCATAATAAAATTGGGTCTCTGTAGATTGTTGCAATATATTTTGTTTCTTAGAAACATAAGTTTAATAATAGATACATTGTTGTAGAAATAAGTAACTCATTATCATTCATTTCATGTTTAAGGAACATACTGTTAAACAATTGTCAAATTGACATATCAAATCGTGATAAAAAAAAATTTGAAAAATAGTCATTGGAAAGCTAACACAATTCTTCACAAGTTTTGTTTTTACTGTAAAGTGAAATTGTAAATAAAAAAAATTACTTTTGTATGTCGGAAGTTGAATAACTTGTGAAAATACAGTTTTTGTTTCTCATAAAACAAGCAAAAGTGTAACCCATCTTCATGATTTCACCCAATATGCCAAATACCTTACTAAGTTAGTCTTTTAGCGTTTTCATTACGTTTCCCTTTCTCTTTATGTTTCTCACCTTTTCCTAGTTTCCTAATTATTTAAAATTTCCCTCTTTCCCTTTTCATTTAAAACTCAAATTGGCAAGTGTAGAAAATTACCTTTTCCCCTTTTCTTTTTAATTAATAAATTTTTAATTAGCATATGTGACAAAACAATTAATTCCCTTTAAAAAAATTAAATCCCTCCATAATTTGATTTTAATAATTTAATCGAGTTTCTTACCCCCTTTTGTCACATGTTTAATGATGAGTATTAGTATTAGTATTATTTATTTTTATTTATATATATATATATATATATATATATATATATTTATTTATTTATTTATTTTATTTTTTTTCTTTTACCACAAGTATCACCTAGACCTAGATTTTATTTTCCTAGGCTGGGCGACATTTTATTAGGGAAATTGTATTAAATCTTTCTTATCACATTATTCGTTCTAAGACCATCTAGGTTTATTCACTTATTAGTTAACAATGCGATGTTCCCTTCAGGACGCACTAGGTGCTCCAAGGGTGCCACTTGCCTCATTATGTTTCCCTTGTGCGACGTTCCCTTCAGGATGCACTATGTGCCCCAAAGGTGCCACTCACCTCTTTTCATTTTTCTTGCATGACGTGCTCTTCAGTACACACTCCGTGCTCCAAGGGTGCCACTCGCCTCTTGAATGACTTGGTAGACATCAAAAACCCCTGAAGTCAATACTCCGCCAGGCCATATTGTGGGAGACTAAGGGCCTCTAAGGAATAAGGCCCCTGCCTTATTGGGATCCCCTTAGAATCATCGTGAGCGACTGTCGCAGTCGGCCCTCACGATATCATGGGTCTTCTTGAACTAGGTAATCGTTAACCTACAGTTCGAGCCACGGTGGGAGTGCTAGTAGGTTGTGGCAGGGCTGTTGTCCACACCTCTCCCTCAACGTCTCTGGTTATTGTGCATGAACCCTCTACTCCACATGTGAGTCTGGTCGGCAAGCTATTGCCAGCCTGCATCATCAACAAATCATGTCAGAAATAATATCCATAATCATATCATCTAATTAGATGCACAAATGTCATATATACAACAATCAAACCCCAATAGTCCACTCCCCGACTCGATTTGGAGTCCAAGGGGTTTCATCGATGCCTCTGCATCCTCAAGGTCCAAAATCCTGCACACTCAAGAAAACCAAGTCAATAGCACCTGTCTATTTCAATACAAAAAAATAACAAGTCATCAATCCATAACACCTCATAATCATAATCAAATTCCCAATAGTATAATAATTCAGATCACTTGCAAGCAAGTGTCCTCAAAGAATAAGTTCTCTTAGTGCGCGCAAGAGCGGGATGTTACACTGACATAGCAATGAGACGAACATTTCCTGATGTCACAATGTCACGAACATAACCCACTGTTGGACTGTGAAAAACCTATTCCAACACCATAATGTGACAAACAAAAACCCTTCATTATAATTTGATGACCATAACCTTATGATATGATGTGATGAACAAAAGCTTATGTCACAATGTGATGAACAAAATCTAATGTCGCAATGTGATGAACAAAACATGATCAACATTGCAATGCAACAATGTCATAGTAAACTATTGTTAAACATAATCAACATGGCCCACCATAATCAGATCCATGAGGTCAACGGAGGTTATCCATGGGGATGTTCGACCATAATAAACCCTGATCAACCATACTCAACCATCTTCATGGTCAACCACAATCAACCATGCTGAAGGACAACCACGATCAACCATAGTCAACCTTTCCTTACCAAAGTCAACCAAGGCCTACCAAAGTTAACCATGGTCATTATAAACCATAAGAAACGATGGTCTTGGTCAACCATGTTCATTGTCAATTAATGTATTAATACTTTAATAATGTACTTATTAATGTATCATTACTTTAATAATGTATTATTAATGAATTAATAATTAATTATGTTACATTATACATTAATGTATTAATACTTTAATTTGTACATTGCATTAATGTAATTATGTATTAATACTTTAATATTGTATTACTAACATCATCAAGGTCAATGTATTACTATTTTATTAATGTTTTAATGTATTAATACTTTAGCTACCTATTTATTAATGCATTTAATGTATTAAACGCATTTTATTTGTATTATTACAAAATAATGTATTATTAATGAATTACTTTATTATTGTAATAATTAATTAAAACATTACATTATTAATGTATCAATTGATTAATAGGTTACATTATACATTAATATAAATTAATACTTTAATTTATATATTACATTTATGTAATATTCTATTAATACTTTAAGAATGTGTTACTACTTTATTAATGTATTATTTTATTCTTGTATTAATACTTTATTAATGTTTTAATGAATTAATACTTTTGTAATGTATTTATTAAAACTCTATTAATTTATTACTTAATTATTAAATTAATACATTAATGTATTAATACCATTCATATTCATGACCATAAGAAACAATGATCATGGTTAACCATAGTCAACCATGGTCTTTTTCAATAAATGTATTAATGTATTCATGCTTTAATAATGTTTTATTAAATATATTAAAGTTAATATATTACTACTTTATTAATGTCTTACTTTATTAGTGTATTAATACTTTAGCAATGTATTATTATATAATGCATTAATGTATAAATTAATTAATACATTACATTATTAATGTATCAATAAATGTATACTTTAATGTATTAATGCATTAGTAATGTATTAATAGTTTAATATGTTACATTATGCATTGATGTGTTATTATAGTAATGTAATATTGTATTATTAAATGCATTAAGGTCAATGTATTGCTACTTTATTAATGTATTACTTTATTAATGTATCAATACTTTTTTAGTGTATTAATACTTTAGTAATGTATTTATTAATGCATTGAATGTGTTAATGTATTTAATGTATTACTTTTTTAATATGTTAAATAATGTAATATTGTATTGTCAAATGCATTACGAAAGTATTACATTGTATTGCAATTTTATTGATGTATTACTTTATTAGTGTATCAATACTTTTTTAATGTATTAATACTTTAGTAATGTATTTATTAATGCATTTATTGTGTTAATGTATTTAATATATTACTTTATTAGTGTATTAATACTTTAATAATGTATTATTGTATTAATTCATTAATACATTACATCATTAATTGATTAATACATTACATTATTAATGTATCAATCATCAATTAATATGTTGCATGTGCATTGATTTAAATCAATCCTTTAATTTATACATTACCTTTTTACATTCTTATTATATATTAGATTAATGTAATACATTACATTAATATATCTTTATAATATATTACATTAAAGTAATAATTACTTAATACATTAATTGTGTATTAATACATTAATTGTCATCCCCATGGCATGTTAGTCATCAACTACCAACAACCATTTTATAAAAGTGATTGATATAAACCAATCGACGTCATTAATTTTAAAAGGTGGAAAATGGCACAGATTAGCATATATCAACCACTTTTATAAAGTGGTTGTTGCTAGTATATATACAAGAGAACAAAAACTAAACAAGGAATTGAATTTCTTAAATGGGATAAAAGTTTGTAAGTTTGTTTATTATGGTTTTTTTTTAATTAAATTTTTTAATTATTTATTTTTCATATATTATTTTTTTTAATATTATTTTATTTTTTAGTTTATATTAATGTTATCCAAGTAAAACAAAATTATATGAAATTTTTTTTTTTTTTTTTCCGAGGAAAAAAACATAATTTTATTCATAGAATAGAATTACATTTTGTAGATACATGTCAGTGCATGTATTGGTGTTACTACAAAGAGGCAGTGCTTAATCAGACCTTTTACAAAATTAAAAAAAGACCTTCTCTTGAAGAGGCCAGAGAGGCAAAAAGAGGATCATGCCATCATCGACATACGAAAAAAAATAAAACCAGTCAGGGGCCCACTTATATTGAACTTAAGCCCAAGGGGAAAAATAAACCATGAGCATAAACCTATGGAATGTTGTTCTTGAAGCATAAACAAACCTGTAGAGTTGTATTTGAAAACATGGTTGTCTTATCATGATATACAATAGAATTGGCTTATGCATATAAAGCAGTCCAAATGAGAAAACCAAAAAGGATCATTTGAGTTGTCTATATAAAAGGAGAATGAGTGAAGTCAATCCTGGTCCCGTCCTTTGTTTCCTAGATAGTCCAAGACCCAAAAGTCATCTCTAATCTAGATTTGGATAGAGTGTTTGCATCTGAATTTCGTTCTTTGTAGACATGATGAATAGAAAAAGAGTCAAAATTGCTTAAAATATTGTCTATTTCTTCAATCAAATGAGCTACTAATATATTTTGACATATTTGAAGTTTCTTGGTCCAATTCACTACATTCAATGAATCACCGCAAATTTGTGATGAAACCACCCCCTTTTCTCTTACGAAAAGAATAAGCAGTTTTAAGGCCATAAGTTCAGAAAAGTTATTTGAGTTGGATCCAAGCCCCATATTGATCTTAAAGAAGTGGGAGTCTGATAAAAAGAGTACCGCTCCACTGCCACAGGCTTGTCCATTGTTCTGTGATGCTCCATCGAACAAATCCCAAGGAGCATTTTTTCAACTTGTTCCACGTGAATAACTCTTAATGGAGGAGAGTCCTTTACTTGAGGAAAATGTTCCAGTATACTTAATCCTTGTGTTGCAATCCTCTCTCGAGAGACCATCTTGTTCTGAAATATTGTTGCATTTCTTGCTAACCAAACCCCCCAACATACAATCAGAGGTAAAGTTATTATTGTCTTTTTACTGGCATCTAAGGACCAAGTTCTTTGGGCCTCCTCTACAGTAATTCCCCTCCAAGAGAATATTAAATTTGAGAAAGAGGAGAATTCTTTCCAGACCCATAAAGTAAAAGGACAAGAGAGGAAAATATGACCCGCTGTCTCCTCTTTATTTTTGCAGATAGAGCACCAAACCGGTCCTTCAATCTTCCTTTTCCTCATGCGATCCCAGGTTGGAATTTTGTTTTCTAATATGCACCACATAAAAATTTGACTTTTCAATGGGAACCTGGACTTCCAAATGCCTTTCCACCGAAATTTAGATGTATATACCCCATCTTGGGTGCGTAAGTTCTATGCTCCGCATGTTTCCAAACTAATTCATCCTCCCTATATGTGATCCCTACATGTGTAGTTTTAAAAGTCGATAGGTAATTTTTCCATAATTATACCTAGTGAGCTCCCAGTCCCACCTAGGAAGCATCCACCCAAACTTGATTTCATATTGAGGAGGTCCTTGGATCTACTGTCTGATTTAGGTGAAAAAATCCCCTCTTCTGAATATGTTGTACAATACCAGCTGACAAAATATGGTTTTGGCCACTACCAACCCAAGGATATGAGCCTATTATGACTTTGACTCCATTTCTAATCATCCACGCCAGTCCCTCTCCTACCACCAGGAAGTATTTTACCACTACTTTCTAAATGATTGAGCAATTTGTCAATTTTTTGGTAGGAATATGCAACCATCCTTCCACTGAATCTGATTTAATATACTTATGAGAAACCACTTCGGTCCATAAATGTTTTGTCACAATTAACCTCTAGACCGATTTGGCTACTAGGTATTTTTCAAATGGAAATATGTTTTTTAA
Source organism: Picea engelmannii (assembly GCA_009831015.1). Classification (NCBI taxonomy): domain Eukaryota; kingdom Viridiplantae; phylum Streptophyta; class Pinopsida; order Pinales; family Pinaceae; genus Picea; species Picea engelmannii. Next base: position 619,019 of record ML781394.1, on the reverse strand, counting down.
GCCCCACCCTCCCAACAATTTGGGTACTACAAACCTCTTCTAGCTTATCCATGGGGTAACATGTTTGTCCCCTCTTCCTGATCAGAGAAAGTTAAATAATTTATTCCGTACCTTTTCCATAATGCCTTTAGGGATCCAAGTCAAAGACATCCAATAAATTAGTATGGATTCCAACACCAATTTCACTAGAGTTAGCCTTCCTACTGTAGAAATCCATTTGAAACTCCAGACCTTGAGACTTTTTACAAGTTTCCCAATGAGCCATTCCCAGTCTAGAAATTTGGATTGATATGAAAACCAAGATATTTGATCCCTTTTTCGAAGTCTACTAGCTCAAAAGGAAACAAGGAATTGTACTTATCCAACTCTTTAGCAGTGAGGTTGTTTGCATAAAGAGTAGATTTTTGGATATTGATTTGCATTCATGTAGTCCTACTAAACAAAATTAGAATCTCTGAAAGGGATTCAACATCTGCCTGCTTCCCACTACCAAAAATCATGACATCATCGACGAAAAGGAGATGTGTGATGAAGAGATTTTTTCCTATCTAGAAGATGGTAAAATTTCCTTGGGAATTTGCATGGGTCAGTGCTCTATTGATTCCTTATGCTACTAAGAGAAAGAGAAGAGGTGATAGTGTACCCCCCTGACACAACACTCTTTCATCCTAAAAGAAAGGAGGGGCAGTAGCATTAGTGAGTATTGAAAAAGAAACCGAAGAGATATATCCCATAATCCAGTTTATGAAAGGGACATCAAATCCTAGATGAGTGAGAATCAACCTGATGTACAGCCAACTTACCCTATCATAGGCCTTGGAAAGATCAATTTTTAGGATGCCCCCTTTTGCTTTCTTTTTTTTAATGCTATTCAGACCCTCCTGTGCCACCATATATCCTCATGGATTTGTCTTCCCTCCAGGAAGCCAAATTATTCTTTTGAGACTTTTTCTGAGAGAAGGTCCTTTAGTCTACAGGTTATAACTTTGGCCACCACATTATATATTCAGTTACAAAGTGATATAGTCCTGAACTCATCCAAGGATAGAGGATTTTCTGATTTTGGGATGAGAGAAATGAATTTTGAATTTAAGGGGGCATAGATGTGCCCTTGATGTCGTGATTCTTCCACCACTACAAATATATCATGTATGATAACCTCATAGTTCCCAAGGAAGAATCCATAGTATATCCATCAAGGTATGGACTTTTATCCTTTTGAAAATTGTGCAGAATCATCTTTAGCTCTTCCTCCGACACTTCCTCAAACATGGATCTATTGGCTTCTTCATCAACAAAACTTGGGAAGAAACTTGCAATTCTTACAATTTGTCCTATTGAAATCCTCTCATCAACTTTGTAGAGGATTTGAATGTGATACACTCCTATTTGAGACAAATCAACAAAAGCTGAGATTGTCCTGCCTTCAGAGTCGTTTAAACTCCAAATTGTATTTGTGGATTTTCATCCCTTTTCATAATCAGGAAAAGCTTTGTATTATCATCCCCATTGGCAAGCCATGTAGCCCTACTCTTGAGGCACCAAGCCACTTCTCTTTCTTCCAGTAGTTTCATTTTCTTTTCTTCAAGGGATTTTAGAGCCAATTTGAAGTCAGGAGAGGAGAGGCCCCATCCTTCTGATTCATAAATAACCTGCAAGGTTTGTTCAGACTCCTTAAGCTCTTTCTCATCCCTCTTTATTTTTTTGGCAGCCCATTCAACAGTGAGATTTTTTACTACTTTGAGGTTCTGATGGAACTATACTGAAGCTGGCTCATTCGCTTTGTGGTCTAAAGGCCTCAAGGTTTCTTGACCAGGTTGATGAAGCTCTCTTCTTTGAGCCATTCAAAAATTAATTTGAAAGGATTGGGTGATTTTTGAGACCCTACAACAACTTCCAGAAATATGGGGAAGTGATCATACTCTCCCCCACTTCCAACCCATTGAAAAAATTAAAAAGGATCATCCACAAAAGATTCAGACACTAAGAAATGATCAATTCTTTTGGATATTATATCTTCTACAACTCTAATATTTCTCCAATATTGCCTTAGTTTGACGGGATCAACATCTATTTGTTTTTTTACCACCTTCAGATTTGTAAAGAAGTCCAAAAGAGGGCCTGGCCAGGCTCTCAGGCCCCAAACCTCTACAGCTCCCAAAGAGAAATTTAGATCACCTGCCAATATGAGAAATCCAAATTGGATGAAATATTTTCTCATAAATCTCTCCCAAAATGGAACCCATTCTAAATAAGGCCCATAAACATTTACAACAGAAAAGGAAATGGCCAAATTTTTCGAATAGAAATCTGTTCCAAGTCCAGACTCACAGGCCCAATAATTTACAATTTTTAGGGTATGTTTATTCCACCCAATTGCGAGCGCTCTTGACCTTCCCTTTGAATCAGACCTGAAAACATTCCAAGATGTCAGAAGTCTCTCCATTTATTTTTTTATCTACTCTTTTCCCCCAAGCGTTTCTTGTAAGAAAATGATATCAGTATGGTTGGATTCTACCAACCTTTTTAAGGTCAATTTTTTGGACGGGCTCGCCAGACCCCTACAGTTGAAAGAGAGAAACTTCATGGGTCAACCCCTTATGTGGATGACAATGCTCTAATTTCCCCTATGATAGAAATTTGTCTTCCTACCACCATATATGCCAAATATTTTGTCTGGGATTTAAGGAGGTGTGATTTTCGACCCCTTCATGGGCACCCTATAGGGAGAACGGGATTAACACCAAGGCCCACATGATCATTACTAACCCCACCTGCATCAACGATTAGTGGATTTATGATTTGGTACTTAACAGTCTCCTCTTCATAATCCAGAGAGGAGTTCGGGGAAGAGAATTGGGAAATCCCTGATTTAGGGGCATCAACTAGGGAACATAGTCCTAGCGGGGGAGAGGAGGAAGAGAAAGGGGGGGACCAGGATAAATCTGCATGGAAATTTAGAGACCTTAAATACCAAACCCATCAAATGTAATTTGCTTGAAAGGAAGACAGAAAAGTAAAAGGGGAACATGGAATAGAAGGAGGCATACCAAGGAAACCGCTCAAATCTTGGAGTTGAGGAAAGCCAATATGGTCGTCCGGAAAAGGAGAGATCATGCCCATTCACTTCCTGTGATGGAAAAATTGCAAGATCTATATTAGCTTCACCCCCCACCACCAAATAAATTGATTCAACCTTCGAGGGATTTTTATCCTTTGGCTCCAAATCCATATATTTTGTCGAAGAGGACCTCCCGTCTGAGCCCGAAATTGGCTTCCTCTAAAACTCTTGATCATTCTTTTGCCTACTTCATCCCTTAAAGGGGAGTGAGCACTTGTTATCTAAGTTCCCAAGCTGGTGACAATGATGGCATTGAAAAGGCACCCCCTTGTAGTCTAGTTTCTGAATAAAAGATCTGTTACTTGCTACCAACTCCAAATCTGCATCCAAACCTCTTCACAGGTTAATAGAAACCAGGATCTGAGCCATACTATATGCACATGTATCCTTGAAATACCAATCAACATCCAAATAGGTACCCAGGAGGTTTCGTAGCACCTTGAAACAATTTTCATTCCAAAACTCAAGTGACGACCCCGGGAGCCAGACCCAAATAGGGAGAACATTCACTCTTTCTCTTTCAACATAAAAAAGGGGCGACCAAATTTTTAACAACACTGGCGAAAAATATATGAACCAAGATTTGTGGATAATCTTCTCTGCATCTGAAAGTGAGTAAAATTTGAAGAAAAAACAGCCTCGCGATAAAGTACCTACCACTGGAAGATATGAGAGTAGTGAGGACCAGTTTGTTGAGGCCCATTCCTGCAAGAAACTCTTCCCAAGTCGACAATCGTGAGCCCTAGCAAACAATGTCAATTATGCCATTGATTAGGCATCAATAAATAGGAAATCAAACTCCACGACCAGCTTTTGAGTTCTCCCTAATGACTTCACACCTTTGTTTATGTTTCCATTCAAAGTTGAGGAGGATTTGGAATCCCCAGTCCTTTACTATCAGTCGGAGGGATGGGAGGAGAGACTGGTGTTGAGGCAGGCTCATCCCCCTTAGGGTTTCCAAGCCCTTCGTTAGACGAAGGGTTCACCGTGAAGTCTCCAAAATAAAATTATGAAGGCAAAGAAGAGAATCCAAACAAAGGCCTCGTCGGCGGCACAGAAGAGGAAGAAAAACCATGAAAGAAGCATGACGTTGAGGGAGGAAATCTCGGTGGTGAATAAGTATAAGCATGAGCTTCACTTTGTCTCAAACCTGGGCATAAGACACAATTGTATCCTTGAACAGAAGTAGGGGAAGATTTGAGGTCGAAGTTGTCTGAAGGGGAAGATGAGAAGGAAACCATGGCTGAGGATCCAATCCAAAAACAATTATGGAGACTTCCCCTAAACTAGAACCAACACCCACACCAAAATCTAAACCAAACCCCGAGACTGCAACAGGTTGCATTTGAACCCTCCCAGAGAAAAAAATCATTCGAATGATAAGGTGGAGAATTTGAAGAGAAGACATTTTCAAAAACCCCACTTCCAGCTAGCAAGTTCCACATCTGGGATTCTTCCACTGGGTCCATGGAATAGCTCAGCTCTTTGTCATATATTCCCATGTCCACCAGATAAAAATCACCTACCATCTAAGAAACGGGAGATTGTTACTTTCCATCCCTAGCGCCAGAAAGAGGAGATGTCAGAAGCATAGAGAATCGCGACTCGTGCATCAACAGAATGAAGACAGGGAAAGGGAAGACGGATTTTGGGGGAAGACACGTGAGAGCCCTCAGGCCTGAGGCCCGAGGTATAAGGGACCTGCAGTCATATGAGAAGAAATAATGAAGTCTCGAAACCACAAACCCCCATATTAAAATTTATTATGTATGTATTAATTTACATTTTTAAGTAAATTTTTTAAAATATTGCATCAATGGTTTTATGTTTTCCATATTGTTAATTAGCATGGAAGTATTTCATTGGGCTCTTCGAAATTCATATTTTTATGGTCCTATGATTACGTGTATTCATTATATGATATCCTACAAAGTAAATACTATATAATGAAGTTTGGATGATTCTTCTATTGTTAATTAGCATGGAAGTATCTCATCCCGCTATTGGAAATTCATATTTTTATGACTATGATTAAGTGTATTCATTATATGATAACATACGAAATAAATACTATATAATGAAGTTTGGATGATTCTTCTAAAAATGGAGGAAAATGCCTTTGTGAAGTTAATTTATAATCAAGAAGGAAAAGTCATTTGTGAAGTTAATTTATAATCAAGAAGGAAAATTCATTTGTGAAGTTAATTTATAAGTGAGAATAAGAAACCACAACCTAGGGGCATGTAAGTCATCAAAATCGTTCGGAGATCGCACCCCGCCTCGACCACACCAACCCTTAACATGGTTGAATTTTTGGTTGTCTCCTACCGACTAAACTCACCATAATGGTATTAAACTAAGATCTCCTAGCAAAATTAACCCACACCTTAACCGATTAAGCTAGAAAAAATTAACAATTTTATTTTTATATTAAATAATATCAAAAAAATCAAATGATTTTTTTAATTTCATTTTATTAAATGTTTTAGTAATTAATTTAAACTAATAAATAAATTTGTTTACAAATTCTAACCCTACTCATAAATTTTATTTTTATCACTAAACTCGATGTCAACTATGTGACATTGTTATCATAATTAAACCTCGAAAAAGGAAGTGCCATAAACTTGAGCTCATACAATTTTATTTAATTTTGTTTTGTTAAATATTTTCATAATTAATTTGAATTAATATGTTAAATTTACAAAGTATAAATATCTAAATTTAAATATCACACTATAACCTACACGCCTACCCTCATTTCGTCATTTTTTAAAATCTTTTCATAATTAACTTGAACTAATGTGTCATTTTTTTAAGAAACTGAAATTATATATATATATATATATATATATATATATATAATTTCAGTTTCTTAAAAAATACATATGTTGGGCTGAAGCTAGCATTCACTACGATCTCTGGATCTTTGGCTTTTCTCAAAATATAGTTGGCTTTTTTCATAGTGCTTCCCAACAGATTCCAATAATTTACCAATTCATGTTTGTAAGAATAAATTTTTACAAAGTGATTACAAAGGAAAATGTAAAAACAACACATAATAACTAAAATGTGAAATTTGCCTTTAATGAAGAAGAAAATTGCTCTTGGATTGTTGAGAACATGATTTAATACTTGATTATTCTTCTTTATCTATGAGCTCTTTATGAGACTTCTTACCTATAGTTATAGTTAATGGAGGAGAATGGCATAAGTCTTTTATGACATCTGCAAAGGAAGGAGAATTAGAATTTTCCTCACCCTCCAAAACACCACTAACCTCCCCAATAGGAGCATGGGGAGTTGTCAAGACCCTTAATGGAGCCCCATCCAAGATGGGTGATGTTGTGGCTTTAAGTGTTGAAGTTGGATTCTTCGTCAATGTAGTTGCACAAACCCCAGCTGGCGACATGTCTCCAATATTTGAAACTAATTTTACTGACTTCTTTTGAACTTTAAACAAGGGTTCGAGAGTGCGCTCTAGTTTGATCCATTGAGAATCATCCTCAACCAAATCTTCTCGTTCCTCTTCTTGAGATTCCAAAACTTCAAACATGTTATTAGAGTTATTAGACGACCAAGACTATGATTTGCTACCTAGAAGAGTTCCCACACTATGTTGTTTCTTATGTCTTCATGTAACTTGCTGAAAATCTTGCTCAACATTATTCTGAGAAGACGACTTGAATGGAGGTTGGGCCTCTTTAGATTTTGGACAACTTTTAGCAAAGTTCCCATACTCATGGAAAGAGTTACATTTAAAAGGTGCATGTTCATAATCAAGGGCTTGAAGGTGACTCCAACCCTCTAAATTGATTTGAATCATCTCTAGCAATGCCTTTTCAAAGTCCATTTCCACACATATTCTGGCACATGTGAAGATATTATTCTTTGGCTTAGAGTGGGTTATGTAATGACCCGCTTTGTCTCCAATGGCTTTAATGGTCTCACCTCCCCATAAATGAGGGGAAGGTGTGGTAGATAAATCCATACATGGGTGGAGGAGATTTCCATTTCGGGATTGAAGTCGAGAATCCAGTGGAAAATGAATAATCCCCTGGAACCCATAAAATAAGGGCTCGATCTCAAGATTAAATCTGTATCATCTATATTTCCAAATAAAAACACATAAAATCTATTTCCATAGTAACACAAAGAAATGAGATTTGAAACAACCCAATTCTTATAGACCCATTCTTCAACAGTTTTAGGGTTGGGCCAAAGACCAATGAATTTACCTATTAAATGTTTCTCCTTCAGATGAATGGTGTTTTGTTTTCCTACAATAAACCCCGGATCTAGATTGGGGATTGAGTCTGATCTTTTCACAAAGTGACTCTTCACGCTGCATTTCTCTCCGACTCCACATGAGGCTTTGACCATGTTTGAAAAATCATCTTTGAATATAATAGATTCGACCACAATCCCCATGCTTGACGAAATGTATATCGTTAGGGAACCAAACCGAACGCGCAGATAGATCCTTGCAACAACAAAGGGAAACTTATGTTTTGGCTTCCGCAGTTGGCAGAAAGACCAACAAGACGTCTGAATTCGTAGTTATTAGTTCAAGGATGTGATTAATAATAATAATAATAATCTATTTTTAAGGTCACGGTCAATCCAGCACACCAAATTGGTGTATGAAACCCCCTTGTTTGTGGGACAAGGGGCCCCCCTCCGCCTAGCGTTTTGACTGGTAAAGTCTACAAAGGTATACATACCCTACCACCCTTTGGATTTGAACATGTGACCTCTTAAGAGGAAACACATGTTGTTAACCATTAGGCCCACTCAAGCTGTATTACAACTAGGGCAAACCCTATCTATAGAGGGGAGTGAAGCTCTGGTACCTCATTTTCTTCTAATTACTTAAATTGGATATAACTTATTATGTATTATTGGCATATTAAATTAATATGTCAAATTTACAAAGTATAAATATTTAAATTTAAATATCGCCATAAATTTAAAAATATGTTACTCTAGATGACTCCATCCCAAGTGATCCACGAGGGCTTAAATATCATTTATTAACTTCATTTTGTAAAAACTTTAAATATTTAATATTAATATATTTTATATGTTTGATTTTTAGAGTATAATTATAAAAAAAATTAGAAAAACTTGTGGTGAACTTTAAGGAATGTTTTTACAAATTTGTGAATAACATTTTTAACAAACTCATCTTTCGTTTGTCTAATTTGAGAAGATTTAAACTAAATATTAATATAAAATTAATTAAATACCAAAAATATTAACAACAATATAATAAACTCACTCCTTAAATTACAATATAGTTACAAATTATATATACAAATTAAACAATACACCTATTATATTAATTGATATATGTCAATTAATATTTCAAATATATTTCAAATATTTATAAATTTTATAAATCTATAAATAAAATATATTTAAAATATAAAAAAATTAAAATATAAGATTAAAATACATTTAAACTATTAAAATAATAATAATAATTGATGTACTGACTAGCAAATAATATTTTTCATAGTAAATAAACAATGCATATATGTATGTCGTTGGCTAAACATTCTACGAAATGACGATTTTTTTTCCGACGACATTCACCTAAAATCTGACGAGAAATTGTTAGATTTGTATATTTGAGTGATTATTTATGTATAATCCAAGTGCCCTAGGGGTTTTTCAGCATGCTCAATCCATTTCTACATTCAGAAATGGATTTTGAACAACAAAAAATAGTTATTCTTGTAAATTTATATCGTCGAATTCCAACAAAAAAAACCATTTCATAGAACAGCCAGACAATGCCTATATGTATGGATGAATTCATATTAAATCAAGAACACATATATGTATGGATGAATTCATATTAAATCAAGAATGCATATATGTATGGATGAATTCATATTTTTAATAAATTAATTTTGTGAACATTATTTTTGGCATTTAATTGGATTCAAATTATTGCATTGAGAGATGTGTAATTTTTTGTATGTTTAATATGGAGCTTACACTAACATTTAAAAAATATTAATAACAAAAAAATATTTTAATGTCAATCATAAACAAAATATTTCAATGTCCGCTTTAAGTAAAATGTTTTTATATCAATGTTATGATGATGATGATTAACGTCCACTGAACTTGGAGACTAATTGGTCTATCTAATCTTAAGAAGGTAAGAGATTACTTTGATTTCTTTAAAAATGTATTTTTGTGCTTTAAAATCATTGAGAAAAAGGGCTCCAAGATCACCATAGTTTTGATGACTTAAGAGGTTTGGAAGGTATGTATTCTAGAAAATATTTTCAAATTGGGATCTAATTTGGGAATAGGTGTGGCCATGTAAGAGAAAGTGTTTTTTTTCATCTTCAACCCTCGTAGTGTCACAAAGATTGTATATTCTTCATCCCACTGTGTTTTTGGAATTGTCCAACTCCCAGTTTCTATATATATATATAT
>ML781394.1:597364-608673 GCA_009831015.1 Picea engelmannii | reverse complement strand
TAAGACCCCCTTGTTTGTGGGACAAGGGACTCCCTCCCTCTGGATTTGAACTTGTGACATCTTAAGAGGAAACACATGTTCTTAACCATTAGGTGCTCCCGCAATTGGGAAGGATGTCAAGTTCCTCCCGCTCAAATTGTCATGCAAGTATAACACCATAATTATCTCACTTTCACTGGATGCAACCTGCAGGAAGATGATGATGATGATGATGTCCATGACTGGGAAAAAAATTCTGAAACCCATCGAGCAAGAATGGAAGATGACGATTATGGCCATGACTGGAAACAAAAGACCAAAATCCATCGAACAAGAATAGAATAAGTTACAAATATAAATGGATGAGCACTGTGTGTATTTTGAGAGAGAGTATTACAGGGCTCATGAATGAATATCTTCTATGAGCCGTAAACGCCATAGCCTCAAGATTTTGAAGTGGCCAGACCATAACCCGATGTAATATTGACCTACTCACAAGATGCTCTTCTTTTGTTACCATAATGTAGGCTCCCTGTAACATGGTTTCAAATTTGCCTGTCAAATTTTATCTCTGGATTTGTCATTAAGAGATACAAAGTATATGGCGGTTAATATCCAACCTACTACGCAGCATTAAATTCCGCGACAAGTGGATTATAAAGCATTTGATGTTAAAAAAATTTAGATCCACCAACCTATAATTCACCTATCACAACATTCAATGTTTCTTATCAAACTGGATATGGATATTGTTTGCCCAAATTATACTGATATTCATATTAAACGAGGAAGTGTACTAGAAGGTGTAGAGATAAGATAAGATGTACATCTCCATTACTACCACATGCATAGTGTCCTTTTCAACATAATATTTTTATATTCCGTAGCACCATATAACTCTCTTTCGCATTTAATATTGACCGACTCACAAGATTCTCCTATCTTATTTTTTGTCTTGTTTTGTTTCCATAATACAGTCGCATTGTAAAGCAACCAAACAAACCATATTGCTTTACAATTAAGAAGAGATACAAGGCATAACGATATTCATTATTAACAATTAATGAGGCATTGTTATAGAAGGTGGCATTGTAAACTTCCCTAAAACTCAAAGGATAGGTCCAAATACTTGTAGAGAGATTTGTAGGTGGATAAGGACATATTGGAAAGCATGAGATGATGAATTATGTAGTTCTAGTATAATGAGGAATGATGATCAATGTATATGACCTACAATAATTGCTTGAATGGGGACCAATGTATATGACCTGAAATAATTGCTTGATAGGGAAAAACACTTGTGAACTCAAAGCTATATGTATCTAGGTAAGACAAAAGATCTTCACACAAGCTTGAATTGAACAAGTGATTAGAGTTCAAGGCATAAAAATTGTGTCATAACATTCCTAAGAATTATCTCATAACATGCCTATTTTTTGCGTATTTGTCTTTCCCTTCCACGATAAATGAACAAATGAGGAGAATTAAAATTTCAAGGGACCAACACACTCTTTCCCTATAAGGATAGGGACACCAAGACCTCCACCTTAATTTACTTAGATTCAAAGGTCATGGTACAAGGGGTGAGAGAGGATCTCACAATCCCCTAGTTCCAAACACAAAAGGTTCCTTCTAAAATAGTAGTGATTCCTTCTAAAATAACAGTACTTTGGTTCGCCATTTTGTCTACTTTGTAATTGAATTGATGTTTGCCCTGGAAAAATAAGGTGGTCTCAAACGTTTTGAACAACAAAAACATTTTTAAATAATTACATTCCAGAAGAGGAAAGGAGGGAGCTTGTCTTGGCTTAAAGTTCTAATGATTATAGTTGTGATGACTTTTGTAAGGTCTTTGAGAAGAATGATTCTAAGATACACGATCAATATACTACGTTATTTGTCACTTAGCCAAAACCCTATGCAAATTTTAATCTTTGATGTCTTTTGGAATCAAAGATAACTCAGCCCTTTCCACCCCTAATTATTTTTTAGAGCTCTTGTAAAAAGAAATGCATTTTTTTATCATTAGAAAAACATAGATCAATGATGACCCAAAAACCTATTCACCCCAACCTATCTACTATCTTCACCATGGAGACTTTTATTGAGCTTGGCATCAATCAAGGACCATAGCTCGATCAAGTAATAATCCCTTGAGAAATATTGACGATAGCTCGATCAAGTAATGATATCTTAAGAAATATTCAAAATGTCGTGGGGTGATTCCATGAATATGTTCATGGAATCAATTATTAATTAATTTGGACATACATATAATGTAATTTACAGTAACACAGAGATTGCATTACCAAAACACTGTCACCTACACTTCTAGGAAGTCATAGAGGTCTGACCATGAGATAATTTCCTCCTTCAAGATTAATTCGAACGGCTTCGAAGTTAGGTACACAAGACAACTTGTGCTCGCTTGTAGCTACATTTATTGCCTCATTGATTTCTGCCAAGATGTTTTGGGTGTTGTATGTGGTTCCAGTCAGATTGGTGCCATAGTTTGTAACATACAACAAATTGGCCCTTTGATTGGACCTGTACACCAACAACAACAACAACAAAATTCTCAAGGAAAACTCATCTTCGTTACTCAAATTGCAAAAAATGTGCTATATACATTTATTATATGGCATTGTTAGTCCTAGGCACTCCAACTAACGATCAAGTCATCTTCCAACAAGAAACTGAAACTCTCTCGGCCTCCACTTGATTGAGATACTTCAAAACATTAGAAACCAGAGACTCCCAACTCTCCATACTCCATCTCGAGAAGGATTTCATGTGAGAAAGGTACTTGAATGATATCAAAGTCCTATTACTATCAGCGTTGGATACCATTCCAAAAAACAACACTATAGCCAAGATCAAATCAATCTTTAGGCCACCCATAACTCCTTTCATCTTCCTAATTCCAGGTTGTTATCAACGAAATAAAAAGCTCTGCTCACCTAGCATAAGATGGTATGAGGCACTGTTTTCTATAGTTTCATGGCCACCATGCCCTGATTTATATCAACTCATTACAACTTCTATGAACAAAGCATGGATTCTATAAAAAAAAAATGGAACGCCTCTCTTTAACAACATCATGCATAATTTTAGTGGTGCATTCCACGTCCACATGGATGGACATGATTAAATAATTTCTACAAGCCTTAAACGACATAGCTTCCAAATTCTAAAGTGGCCTAACCGTAACCCAATTTAATATTGACCTATTCACAAGATGCTCTTCTTTTTGGTCTTCTTTTGTGTCCATAATATACGCGCCCTGTAACACAACCAAACAAACCACAATGCTTTTCCATTAAGAGATTCAAAGCATACTAATATTCATAGTTCAAAATGAGGCATTGTTCTATAAGGTGCAGAGATAAGATAAAATCTACAAATCCATTGCTACCATAGGCATTGCGTCCTTATCAGCAGAATATAATTATCTTGTGTGGCACAATTCAGTTGGATTTCTCATTTAATATTGACCTACTCACAAGATGTTCTAATTTTTTGTCTTCTTTTCTTTCCATAATATAGTCGCATTGTAACACAACCAAACAAACCACGATGTTTTTCCATTAAGAGATACAAAGCATATTGATATTCATAAGTAACAAGGCATTTTTATAGAAGGTGTCATTGTAAACCTCCCTAAAACTCAAAGGATAGGTTCCACTACTTGTAATAGAGCTATAGGTGGATAAAGACATATTGGAGAGAGTGAGGTGATGGTTTATGGAGTTCCAATATAACGAGGAATGATGACCAATACATATGACCTACAATAATTGCTTGATAGGGAAAAATCACTTTCGAACTCAAAGCTATATGTGTCATAGTGTTAGGGACCTAACCCCTCACATAGATAGAATAATATATTTCGATGTAATACAAGTCAATATTAATAAGGCCTAGCAATAAGGAAAAATAAGTCCAATGTAAGAATACCTAATAGAAGCTTTCACTTCCAGAAGGATCTTCCTCTAGATGGTTCTTTTGATAGACCTATTTAGTATAAATAGGAGTCGAGGGTATGATCAATTTTGTCTTGGATATTATTGTAATAGAGCTTTGCTCTGCTGAAGGTTTCCCCCTCGAAGAGGCAAGTGAACATTGCTCTCAGTAATCATAGTACTCTTTTTGGTATTATTTTGGTATCGTTTTGGTATTATTGTGGTGTTGTTCTGGTTATATTGTTGTTCATCTACCAATTATAGCATTTTATTTATTTTCTGCATACTTTTTATATCTAGAATATTACAAGTGGTATCAGATCACTTTCCTTGGTAGAAAATTGTGGGTTAATTTTTTTTCAGGGTAGAGACGTATTCCGATGTCTTTAAGCTATAGAGATTTTTCATTACGTGCATAAACCCACGATCAGGGATTCATACACGCAGGAAATACAAGTGGTATTTAAGCGCACATCTGTTGGCCACCATTGTAACCCTTGTTGGTACCCCTTCGAGTGGTAGTGCATTAGACAACACTTGTATATGGATCGGACTAGATTTCTTGAATCCCTCTTTAGATAAATCGGTCGGTCGCCTAACTATTATAGTGCCACCGAGAACAACACTTGGGAAGATACTCTCTAGTACCTAGGTAGTCGGGTAGTACAGCTAAGGCATGCTCTAGCCTCCTTAGTTGGTGCCCTAAGATATTGGGTCGAGTACTACTGTTGGACCCAGCACGTATATCAGAGAGCTATAGCATAGGGAAAACCCTTGTCTGTAGAACCCTTGAATACCTAACCTTTGGGGATGGAAACAAAAAAAAAATAGACAAGATCTATTGTCGCGTAACTATGTCTCATGCATTTGAGTTTCCAAATCACTACACATTTCTTTCTGATTAATCATTTGGGCATTCATCACTGCAGTATTCTTCAGATCAGAGTATAACTCCGCAGGTGTAAAAAAAAACGTATGGATCCTGTTGCACCATTATTTGAGACCTATTCCATTGTATTTATCCCTTCTCCCTTATCACATGCATACCTATCATTTTTCATAAAAACAATTGAACCTACCTGCCCCTTTTTGGTTCCCTCGTCATCATAGCCCATACCTGTAACCAAGACTTAGAAGCTTGCTTCAATACCTTGCACTCTAATTTCACAGAGACCCAACAAGAAGTGAGACAACTCAGTGCCAATATTACCGCCATCAATAAAAACATGCATTCCTCCATCGTCACCTCAATCAAGAAACTCAAACAAGACCTCAAACAAGACATTACTACCCAGCTTGAATCTGTCACTATGATGATGTGCACCAAGCTACATATCCCTACAGATCTTCCCTTATCTGACTCACCTTTGCATACCGAAGTTGAAACTTCCTCTCATTCCCATAGTTTTCATCCCCATCACTTTCAGCATGACCTACGACTTCCGCGTGTGGATGTGACCAAATTTGATGTCTCGAATCCCACTATCTGGGCAACTCAAATGAAACATTATTTCTCCTTGTACGACATTACAGATGAGTTGGCCAAACTCCGGTATGGTGTTCTCCATCTAGATCAAGAATGTTGGCAATGGTGGCAATGGATAAAAACTATCCGCCAAGGGTATGTTGCTTGGACACAATTTGTGGCAGATATTTATGAACACTTTGACACTGACACCAACCATTTAGGTCGTTTGACAAAGTTGAAACAATCTGACACAGTGGAAGACTTTATAGCTTCTTTTGAGCGACTGGATTTTCGTACAGAGGGCATGTCTGATGCTTTTTTTCGAGAATGTTTTATCTGTGACCTCAAGGATGAGATTCGTGCCCATGTCCTCATGGCTTGGCCTCAGAGTTGGGTGGAGGTTAATAAAAGAGTTAAGGAATAACAATAGGTTGTCTCTTCTCAAAACCAAAAAACCTCCTTTATTCCTCGCACTAAACCAGTGAATCCCACTCCCCCTTCTACTCCACTAAAGATCCAAAAATTGACGAAGGATGAAATGGATGAACGCCAACTCAAAGGCCTTTGTTATAATTGTGATGACAAATATTTTCCAGGACACAAGTGTAAGGAACAAAAACATTTTATGGCCATCTCAGAGGATGTTTAGGAAGAGGATGTTGAAGCTCCCCTTGTTTCTGTGTCACCTGAACCCACTGACATAACCCCTCCCTCCGACCCTCCCGAAGTAGAACTGGCCATTTCCCTAAATTCTCTCAATGGCTTCTCTTCTCCCCAAACCCTCAAGATAATTGGTTACATCAAGCATAGGAAGGTCATCATTCTTGTTGATAGTGGAAGAACCCATAATTTTATTCATCGTTGCATTGCCCAAGAAACTAATTTCTATATCTGTGTAGTCAATAATTTCCAAATCATGATTGCCAATGGCGGGTCCATGAAATGTGGAGGGCGTTGTGAAAATGTGTGTCTCCAAATTGGCAACTACCACCTGAAATATCATATGTTTTCTATCGAAATAGGCGGTTGTGACATTGTGTTGGGTGCAGATTGGCTAAGGACTTTGGGTCCCATTCTCATGGATTTTAAGGAATTAACCATGCAATTCGACCTAGAGGGCCAACAATATAAGTTCCAAGGCATCACCATTGGTTACCCTGAGATCATTAGTTCCCATCGCATGGAAAAGATGCTAAAAAAAAGTCATTCTGGCGTTATTCCCCAACTCCATGCCATACAAGCAACTGAGACACCTTCTATGTCGCAGGACCTCCAATCCATCCTTTCTAAATATCAAGTGGTTTTTTCCACTCCCTAGGGAATCCCTCCTTCCTGTGGTGTTCAGGATCATTCCATTCCCCTTATCCCAGGAAGCCTTCCTCCCAATATCCATCCCTATCGTCACCCATTTTCCCAAAAAAATTAAATTGAGAAAATGATTCAAGAACTACTCAACGTAGGTGTTATCTACCCTAGTACGAGCCCCTACTCTTCTCCTATGGCCATGGTCCTTAAGAAAGAAGGTTCTTGTCGCATGTGTTATAAATTCCTCGCCGTCAACAAACTCGCCATTAAAGACAAATTTCCCATTCCTATCATTGATGACCTCTTGGATGAATTGATTGGTGCCCATTTCTTTAATAAAATTGATCTTCGTTCTGGCTACCACCAGATCTGTATGAAAGAGGCAGATATTCCTAAGACTGCCTTTATAACTCATGAGGGCCACTATGAGTTTCTGGTCATGTCCTTTGGCTTTTGTGATGTTCCCTCCACTTTCAAAAGCCTCATGAATCATGTCTTCCATCCTTTTCTCTGTCATTTTGTCTTAGTTTTCTTTGATGATATCCTCATCTATAGCAAAACCTAGACAGACCATCTTGCTCATGTGGATTGATCTCTCCATCTACTCTCTCAGCACCAACTTTTCCTGAAACAATCTAAATGTTCTTTTGGTGCCTTAGAAGTTGATTACTTGGGTCATCTTGTTGGCAAGGTCGATGTCAGGGTGGATCCTAAAAAGATTGAAGCCATGCAAGACTGGCCTCACCCAAAGACTCTCAAAATCTTGCGTGGATTTCTGGGCTTAATAGGTTATTATCGCAAGTTTGTTAATAATTATGGAAAGATTGTGGAACCTCTCATTGCACTACTTAAAAATAATTCTTTCACTTGGACTCCAGCAGTTGCTCAGGGTTTTCAAACCTTAAATATGGCCATGTGCGCCACTCCATTCATGGCCCTTCCTAATTTCACAAATCCCTTTGTCTTGGAATGTGATGATTCAAGGAAAGGAATCGGCGTTGTCCTTATGCAAGAGGTTCGGCCTTTGGCCTTTGCCAACAAACAACTGTCTGAGAGAAATTTGGGCAAATCAATCTATGAAAAGGAAATTTTGTCTATTCTCCATGTCGTTGATCTTTGGTGCCCTTATCTATTGGGGAAACGCTTCCAAATTAAAACAGATCATCAAAGCCTCAAGTATTTTCTAGAACAATGCATTTCCTCCCCAGAGCAACAAAAATGGGTGACTAAGCTCTTTGGATATGATTATGAGATCATTTACAAGAAAGGCAAAGACAATGTGGTTTTGGATGAACTTTCCTGAAAATATGAAGATGAAGGGTCCCTTTTTTCTCTCTCCTTCATTGTACCAGATTGGCTCCAAGTTATTCTCCAGGAATGGCTACACGATCCCAAAAGTTTTCATCTGATATAACAATTTCAGTCCAATTCTCCAGTTTCCCCAGGGTACTCTTGGCTCCATGATGAGCTTCAATACAAAGGCCGTTTGTATTTAAGTAAACAGTCAAAACTTAAATCCATAGTACTTTTTGAGCTTCATGCTACACCCACAGTTGGGCACTCTGGTTTTACCAAAACCTATGATAGGATAAAACATTCTTTTTTCTGGGATGGTATGAAACATGACATTTGTAATCTTGTGGTTGAATGTTATGTGTTTCAATGCAACAAGGGATAAACAGTCAAATCTACTGGCACACTACAACTGCTTCCGATTCCACCTACTATTTGGAGGAATATCTCTATGAATTTTATTGTAGTCTTACTTAAATCAAGCAATAAATCAGTCATCATGGTGGTAGTTGATCGTCTTTCCAAGTATGCTCATTTATTTTCTCTTCAACACCCATTTACAGCATCCACTGTGGCTCAACTTTTCATGGATCAAGTCTTCAAGCTTCATGGCATGCCGCATTCTATTTTTTATGATCACAACCCAACTTTCACCAAAAATTTTTGGAAATAATTGTTCAAGATACAAGGCACCCAATTGCATCTCAACACAGCTTATCATCCCCAGATTGATGGTCAAACTGAAGTTGTCAACAAGTGTTTGGAAACATATTTGAGGTGTTTTTCCTAGGAAAAGAAAAATCAGTGGGTTCAATTGTTACCACTAGTTGAATGGTGGTACAACACTTCATACCATGTAGCTACCCGCATGACTCCTTTTGAAGCGGTATATGGACAAAATCCACCTTAAGTTCTCTCATATTTTTCAGGTGTCTCGAAGGTCCAGACGGTTGACCAAACGTTTATAGTTCGAGAGGCTATTCTTCGTACCCTCAAAGAGAATTTGGTCATGGCCCAGAATCACATGAAGCAAAAATCATATCAAGGTCTCTTTGAATGTCAATTTGCAGAAGGGGATCAGGTGTTTCTTCAAATGCAACCTTACAAGAAAAATTCCCTCAAGACTAACCATTGTCAGAAATTGGTGCCCAAATTTTATGGTCCTTATACTATTCTCAAGCGTGTGGGACAGGTGGCCTATCAGTTATCTTTCCCTAGTCATTATAAGCTCCATCCTATTTTTCATGTTTCCTGCTTAAAGAAGGTGATTGGAACTAAGTGCCAAACACATACCACCCTTCCCAAGTTGGATGAATAAGGATCCATTTGGCTACAACCACAAGAAGTTTTGGACCAGCGTGAGTGTCGTCTATGTCAGCGAACCATCAAGGAAGTGTTAGTCCAGTGGAAAGATGCAACTCCAGTAGATCCCACTTGGGAACCAACTACCATTCTACAGCAATTTCCACATCTCAGGCCTTGAGGACAAGGTTGTTTTTAAGGGGGAGGACATGTTAGGGACCTAACCCCTCGCGTAGGTAGAATAATATATTCCGATGTAATACAGGTCAATATTAATAAGTCCTAGAAATAAGGAAGAATAATTCCAATGTAAGAAGACCTAAAAGAAGCTTCCACTTCTAGAAGGGTCTCCCTCTAGATGGCTCTTTTGATAGACATATTTAGTATAAATAGGAGTCGAGGGTATGAGAAATTTTGTCTTGGATATTATTGTAATAGAGCTCTTCTCTGTTGGAGGTTCCCCCCTTGAAGAGGCAAGTGAACATTTCTCTCAGTAATCAAAGTGCTCTTTCTGGTGTTATTCTGGTATCATTTTGGTATTATTGTTCTGTTTTTCTCATTATATTGTTGTTCATCTTTCATTTCTATCATTTTATTTATGTTCTTCATACTTTTTATATATAGAATATTACACATAGCAAGAGAAAATATATTCATACAAGTTGTATCAAACACAATTGATGAGATTTAAAGGCACAAGAATTATGTCATAGCATGCCCATTTATTGAGAACTTATCCTTCCCTTCCATGACCAATGTGGAGAACTAAAGGTTCAAGGGACCAACATGCTCTTTCCATGGGTAAGGAGAGTGAAACCAAGACCCCCACCATAATTCACTTAGATTCAAAGGTCATGCTATAGGGGTGAGAGAGGATCTATGTAACATGCATGTTTCCCCTAGCCTGTAATTAATCATAATTTATGATTTCCATGCAATGTCTTGCAAATATTGTAAATGTATTATTGTTTAATTGTAAACATCGACAGTTGATTGATGTGTGAAGCCCTAAAGTATTGGCCATGATATCATTAGAGGAATGATGGGAGGTTATATTAAGTTAAAGGACCCCAAGCCACCTTGCATAAATATTAATTAGAAACATTTAGATTATTTTCCCTTATCTCGGATAATAAGACAATTCAGTTAATGAGAGGTTGGTAGTTGAAAAACCAACCACCCCAATGAATGGAAGTATGGAGGGTTGTCAAAAGGGACATGAAACGGTCAGTTGGAGGAAAGTAGGAAATATCACAATAGGTCCTTAGGATTGACCCAGGAGTTTACTCTGACAGAAGAAACAAGAGGAAAATTTGAAAACCTACCTAAGTCATGCGTGCAAGAAAAGAACAAAAAAAGAGGGAACTAGAGAGGATTTTGGGCCTCGAAGGAAGAGATATGTTAAACGAAATGCGTGAGGCCATGAAACAAAGAGAGCAGAGAACCTCTAGAAGAGAAAGGGGGGATTTGGAGCATAGAAGACCTAGAAAACCTGACTTGAGATAAGAGGGTCATGAGCTTGATGCTGGGAAGGCATATGATAAACCTCGAAGAGGCCTGGGCTAGGTGAGTGTATGGAAAAATCTACCTAGAGTATGGTGAATAAGAGTAAGCTTCAAATATTATCGAGAACTTGAGAGACATTCCCTAGTGATATCATGGCTTGGAATGGGGGTGGCCAGAATGCTAAAAGTGAATGCATATGAGCCTACTGTTGGGTGGAAAGGCGAACACCCACAATCAATTGGTTGGTTATCAATTGTAATAGATAAGTATTTCATAGACTATGTGTAATTGAATTGAAATGAATGATTGAATGCTTGTACTTGCGCTATAAATATACATACTTGATTTATAGTGATGATGCTTATTGTATTTCCAAAATCCTGCATTTAAGTGACGGAAGGATGGAAAGAATGGTGCATTCCTTGCACAACTGAATACAAGTGTTCTGTAATGTTCTCTGATAAAAAGAATTGAGCTTAATTTGATGGTTCTCA
>ML781394.1:576363-597145 GCA_009831015.1 Picea engelmannii | reverse complement strand
AGCTCGAAGGAATCACAGTCATTGGATCGGCAGAGAAAATAGATCTAGACCCTTTATCGGAATAGATTACCATGCTTATAGAGAATGTACCCGAGTAAATCTGGACTATTAATCAGGAATTAACCAGTAATTAACCTCTATCATAGATCATTGTGGTCTCATTTAAGCAATAATTTGAAGGAGAGGTAACGTCGGCATGAGGTACCATGCTGACCTAGAACGTCAACATGTCTAGAAGATGATAGGTGTCATCCTGTGAGTGGAAACAGATAATTGGTCGATGAGACATAGCGTAGCCTCTTGGGGGAACTATGTCTTAGACCTTCATTTTATCCTTGGATGTCAAAAAAAAAAAATTAAAGATCTCGACCGTTGATCAGATTACATCTAGGATGTGATCTCGGTCGTTGATTGACGTGGAAGCCCTCAGTCCTTGATGAGAGGAGGGATGACATCATGCTAATGTATGTTGATGTCATGAGCCTACGTGTATGAGAAGGCCATGGGGAGGCATGTATTTGGTCGAGGTAATAGGGAGTGGGTCCTTGTCGAGTTTAAGTGTTGAGAAGGTGAGATGAATGGATCTAGGAGTCTGCTAACTTGTAAACCCAAAAAACTCACAAAATAATCTAAGTGTTGAAACTTCTTAGATGGAATTATGGAGGAGAGGTACAGAATTATTCGTCTACGAATCTACAAGTCCACATAGATGGAAAAGTGGCTAAGTGTTGAGACCCTTCAGATAGACTTATGAAAGGAAGAATTATGCATCCGTGAGTCTATGATTCTGCGAGCCTGCGTAGATGGAAAAATGGATAAGTGTTCAGGTTTTCGAATGGATTTATGAAGAGGAGGTACTTCTAGAATGGACCTATGAAAGGAATATTATATATTTATGCATCCATGAGTCTACGAAGATGAAAATAACTAAGTGTCAAGACTTATCGGATGAACCTATGAAAGGATACTTATAGAATTATGCATCCACAAGTCCGTGAATCTATGAAGATGAAAAATGGCTAAGTAACGAGACTTCTCAAGTTGACTGATGAAGGGAATCTATAGAATTATGAGTCTGCAATTCTGCCACACAATAGAGAGTGCATTAGAAAAAGGTTTGAATGACGATGGTTGTAGGCCTGCGTGGGTTGAAGTTCCACCATGGTAGGCTAGGCTAGTGCCACATCAAGACCAGGGTGTCACCACATCATTTGGCATTGTCAATGACACATCACGTGGATGCCATGTGGAAGAAAAAGAGATGTTTCCTATGAAAACCCAAGAAATTTGGAAGGTCATAGCTTTCATTCCAAAGATCAATTTTGAGTGAATTTACCATCATTGGAAAGATCTTGACGAGAAAAAGAGGATGGATATGTGATAGAGAAGATTTAAGGTCGATAGAAGAAGTGAAAATTTAATACCCCATCCCTTAAAAGGATACTTAGGGGTTGGGTCTGTTACAAAGTGGTATCAGAGCAGGCTACAACACTAGGCCTGGATGGGCTAGAGATTAGTCATAGAACTGGTATATAAAAATCTAGAAGAGCCTGTTGAAAGGTGTTTCTACCTTTAAAGGATTGTTCTTTATCTACATGATTCCCTTGAGGATGGAGGACAACATGTTGAAATTGCACCTTGGAAACCTTGGCTGATTTACAGCAAAGGAATTTATATTGTCCCTTTTTCAAATTGATGACTACTCTTACATGAGTAGGAATATGCTAATAGGAATTATTGGTAAAACTTGAATGTAAATGGTAGAGGTGGCAGAAATTATGCTATGAAGTTGCCTAAGTCTAGACAAGGGACAAGAGTTGGCTTGTTTTGTTAAGTATAATAATTATATCTGCTAGGGTAGGAAGAGTATATTGTAATTAATATGGGTGATTATATAAGGGTTAAGACCCTTATGGAAAATTCCTTGTTCTTAAACGAAATTGGTATGGATAAATAGAATCTGTAGCAGTGATAATTATTGATTTAATAAAATATTAAATATTGTATATGTGTATGATCCCTCACGATCAGAGGACTGATCGAAAATGTGTAAGGTCAGTTTTATTTGACCTATAGTGAATGAAAAAAAATGGTGTTGGAGAACAAACCAGTTGAGAAATTAAAAAGGAGTCCTTTGGACTATTGCTACACCGCCTATAAGAGGTACATAGGTATGAGCACATGAGAAATTTTATGATACTCATGAATGTAATAAGAGAATGTATATACCTATTAATCTAAGGACATGTATGTGCATGTGAATACAAATGGCATATAGTTGGAATACATTTGCATTGTAAGCATGGGTAAAGTGCTTGGGGCACTAGGATATGCCAGAATGCATATGGAAAATATTGAGAATGCACATAACATGCATATAGGCTTAGTATAGTCTATTATTGGATCTAAAATATGGTGATGTCAATGATCATATGGTTAATGATGATTTTAGTATAGCAACATAAGTAATATGTTGATGACATTGATCACATATTACCTTATGAGAATGAGGTAGAATGGTTAATGAACTTGTTGATTCCATATGTAGTAAAGGAAGTGTTGGGACATCTCTAGATGACCAATGGGTCGGACTAACATCCATAGGTGGATGGTAGCCATGAGAATATGGCTTTGTGTGCTTAAATTGTAGTGATAGGGAATGTGGAAAAAGGAATCCCTTGACAAAAAGATATGTTGACCAAGAATGGTCTAATACATGAAGAGAATCTTGATAAGTTCTCATGTTACCTGGGGCACTATTAAAATTTCCCAGACTGTTGAAATAATTGCTACAAGCCTTACAATCCTTAAATGACATAGCTTCCAAATTCTAAAGTGCCCTAACCATAACCCAATTTAATATTGACCTATTCACAAGATGATCTTATTTTTTGTCTTCTTTTGTGTCCATAATATAGGCGCCCTGTAACACAACCAAACAAACCACAATGCTTTTCCATTAAGAGATACAAAGCATACTAATATTCATAGTTTAAAACGAGGCATTGTCCTAGAAGGTGCAAAGATAAGATAAAATATATAACTCCACTGCTACCACAGACATTGTGTCCTTATGAGCAAAATATAATTATCTTGTGTGGCACCATTCAATTGGCTTTCGCATTTAATATTGACCTACTCACAAGATGCTCTAATTTTTTGTCTTCTTTTCTTTCCATAATATAGTCTCATTGTAACACAACCAAACAAACCACAATGCTTTTCCATTAAGAGATACAAAGAATATTGATAATCATAACTAACAAGGAATTTTTATAGAAGGTGCCATTGTAAACTTCCCTAAAACTCAAAGGATAGGTTCCAGTACTTGTAGAGAGAGATATAGGTGGATAAATACATATTGAAGAGAGTGAGGTGATGATTTATGGAGTTCCAATATAAAGAGGAATGATGACCAATGCGTATGACCTACAATAATTGCTTGACAAGGACAAAACACTTTTGAACTCAAAGATATATGTTTCATAGCAAGAGAAAATATATTCACACAAGTTGTATCAAGCACGAGTGAGGAGAGTTCAAGGCACAAGAATTATGTCATAGCATGCCCATTTATTGAGCATTTATCCTTCTATTCCATGACCAATGAGGAGAACTAAAGGTTCAAGGCACCAACATGCAGTTTCCATGAGTAAGGAGAGTGACACCAAGACCCCACCTTAATTCACTTAGATTCAATGGTCATGCTATAGGGGGTGAGAGAGGATCTTTGTAACATGTATGTTTCCCCCAACCTGTAATTAATCGTAATTTATGATTTCCATGCAATGGCTTGCAAATATTGTAAATGTATTATTGTTTAATTGTAAACGTTGACAATTGACTAAAGGGTGAAGCCTTAAAGTACTGGCCATGACATCACTAGAGGAATGATGGGAGGTTTTATTAAGTTAAAGGACCCTAAGCCACCTTATGGAAATATTAATTGGAAACATTCAGATTATTTTCCCTTAGCCCGGATAGCAAGACAAGTCTTTTAATGAGGAGGGGTTGGTAGTTGAACAACCAACCACCCCAATGAATGGAAATATGGAGGGTTGTAAGAAGAGATAGGAAGCGATCAACTAGAGGACAATAGGAAGGATCATCACGAGTCTCCAGGATTGACCCACGAGTTTCCTTATGATAGAAGAAACAAGAGGACAGGTCGAAAACCTACCTAATTCATTGTTGGAAGTAGACCAAAGCAGAAAGAAAGGTTATTTTGGGAAAGAAGGCATGCACGAGGAAAACAACATCTAGAAGGAAGAACAACATGCACGCATGCATGGAAGACCTAACGACGCTAGGGTTATGGTTTTTGTAATACATTGTAATGGTTGGTGAGCCATAAACAAATATCTAGAGATACTTAGAGGCATTTAGGGGGATCCTTGGGAAGGGAGATCGTCGGTTGTCGAGAGAGACCATTTTTTTGTAAGAGAGTAAGGTCTACTACTGTAAGACGAGATAGAGGTATCAAGAAACTTGTTGTAACCATTTTGTAAGTTGTTGAGCTAAAGGAGAGTCAGGAGGGTGGATCTTAAGGGTTAGATTTCAAGTTAAGGAGCCTGGCGTGATCTAGTCTGCCTCGTAATAGATCTTGACCCAACTGAGAGGAGTTGTAAAGTGCGTGGTGCTGTAGTCTTGGAACTACCATAATAAAAGAGCTAAGAGCCAGATCTTTGTGGACGTAGCCTAGGAGGGGGTGAACCATGGTAAAACCTGTGTTATGTGATTGGATGCATGTGTTTCATTATTGTTTACAAGTAGATATTAGTATGCTAAATGAATGAGTTGATTATATTTCATACATATATTGTGAATGGAAGTTCACTAAGTTAATAATTTAAATAGAACTCTTAGTGCACACTTCCTAGATCCCCACTTAATCCTGGACTGCAAACACTTGAGTATTGCAATCACCCATTAAGACTATCTCGGGTGAGACTGTGCAACGCACTCTGTGTGTTGCGTTGCCTTTTGGTCTACCAGGAGGGCCGATATTTTTAGGGGCTTTGCTGGAATCCTAGTAGAGATGAACCTTGGGTCAAGCATATTAAAGGTATAAAATGAGACATATAAATAGTAACCAACAAATGGTTCTATTGTCGTTGGTTGGAACAATATAGGATTGAGTAGATGGGATATGTTGAAAATTTGTAAGATCTGCGGAAGGCAAGTCAAAACAAGACTGAATTGCACCATGAGAAGATGAAGAGAATGAGCTACTAGAAGGGGATGTTGAGACCGTGGAATCCCACAAAATCATAGATCGAAAGTTGTTTGAAGACAAAGGAGTTGGAGTTTGCGTGGAAGGATAACAGAAACCCTAGAGAGTGGATATTGAGGTTGAAGGATAACCACACAACAAATCAGATCCGAAAGTTAGAGTGGACCTCAGTTCATATTGAGTAGTTACAACAGGTGAACAACAAATTCACCCGCGTAGTAGATTTTTGGCTCGACGGTATTGTAGTTGGATTTATAACAGAATTTTCAGTAGATATAGTGAAGTCGTACAGCGCAGTGGAGAAAGAATTTCTACGTGGGCCTCGAGGAAGGTATATTATATCTGTATATACGTTTATTAAGATACTTCTATATAACAAAGGTGTAATGACGATGGAGTCAAAAAACTAAACTTCCCTCCATGCATGGGGGAAGGGGGAAGCACTGACAGAAAGAGGAGAAATG
Organism: Picea engelmannii; assembly: GCA_009831015.1. Lineage (NCBI taxonomy): Eukaryota > Viridiplantae > Streptophyta > Pinopsida > Pinales > Pinaceae > Picea > Picea engelmannii. Next base: position 591,448 of record ML781394.1, on the reverse strand, counting down.
GAAGGAGAAATGGACAAAGGGAAGAAGGAGGAACCCTTGGACCCAATCATGATGGACGACGAACAGATCAAGTGGATCGTGGTGACAACTGGAAAGACGCGCAGTGGAGTACCCTACCAATACAAGGTAAATACGAAGAAGAGATATGTAGCCGTGAGGGAAGGCTTGGTGAGTGATGAGGAAGAGGTAGAGGATATTTGGGTTGTGGAGCATATTGAGGAAAACTTGTGTGAAACATATGAAAGGAAGATGAGAGTTCCAAGAGCAGGAAGAGAAGGAAACAATCCTATCCATATTAATGTTAGTGTGGAACCCATGAACCCATGTGTGACTAATACACCAAAGAGAACACCACCATTTAGACAACCAAATTTCGAGAGAAGAAAGACAGCAAGAAGTACATCAACACAAGGAACTACAACTGGAGGAGCCAGTTCAGGAAGCACTAGTCAAGTATCTACACCATGTGGAGGTAGTAGTTAATTATTCAATATGGCAGGACATGATCCCACCATCAGGTTACCAGAATTCAAAGGAGAAGCGTCGAAGGACCCGAAAAATCATTTGTTTATCTGTGAAAAGATCTGGGAAGAAAAAAAGATCACATACGAAGATACCAAACTTGCATAACTAGTGATTACACTAAGGGATCATGCACTGGATTGGTATATGATTTTAACTACAAACAATCCACCAGGGACAACCGGAACGATTGCAGATATAAATAAGTTGTTGATAAACGAGTTTCATAAGCCAAGTTCAGAGGATCCGTACATGAACCAGATGATAGAAATTAGACAGAAACCAGGAGAATCTGTATGGGAGATTGACCAGAGATTCAAGCGATTGAAAGGAAAGTTGAAATATATCATGACTGATATGCAACACAAGAACCTATTCGTCAATTCATTGCTACCACACTTAAAATATCCATTGTGACAACATAAATTTCAGACACAGGCAGAGGCTCTGCAGGAAGCCCTGCAACTGGAAGAAAACCAATATCAGTAGATAGATCCAACCATCGAAGAGCTTAAGGAGGATTTAAATAAATTAACGTTCCAGTTGAACCGGAACAAAAGTAAGGACAAACGAGAAGTCATTTGGTGTACCACATGCAGAACCGAAGGACACCACAAGAATGAATGTCCAACATTCGCGTAATATATGGAAGAAGGAAAGACAAATCCGTTACCAATGAGAGGATTATGGTGTGAAATTTGTAAGAAACCGAGCCATGATCCATATCATTTCCCAATGATGCAGAAATACCAGACAGTTCTGAAGAGTTCATATTGCAACTTTTGCAAGTCAGTGGGCCACAATGACAAGGATTATAAAACTATGGATTTGATGCGAGAAAGGACATCAGATTCATATAGGGTGCAAGAAGATATGATGACTTGGCAAGCCACACCACAGTTTAACCAAGTTCCATCCCTATACAACACTACACAACAACAGTATAACACTGTGCAACAACCATATAATACCGTGTAGCCACAGTACAACACACCGCAACCTCAGTATAGTACCGTGCAGTACAATCAGGCACCTCAATATAACATGCTGAGAGGAGATCGAGTTGGATACATAGGTGGAGGACGAGTAAGAGGAGGATTTGGAAGAGTTAGAGGACCAGTGGTATGTCACAACTGTCAACAATTGGAGCATTGTGCAAGAGAATGTCCACTTCCACCAACAACTTGTATGTATTGTTGCACATCAGATCATGACACGAAAGGATGTCTAACGTTACTGGGAAAGATCCAGGAAAAGAGGAATCAAAACAACCATAATTTTCAATGGATTTCAGCTGAAGCAAGGGCTAAAGGACGAAATATCAACATAGTTACCCACAGAGGAGCTAAAATGGGGAATTACGCAGTTCGACAATAATCGGTACAACACTAGTGGTTGAAGAAGAACGTTGAACCAAGGAAGCGGTTCAATGCACAGAACAAGAAGGAGATATTTAAGCAAGCCAGACAAGAATTTCAGAAGGACAACATTGCATCAAATTCAACTGTGCAACAGACTAAAGAGGCTCCATAGTACGAGATGCCTCCATCATTGGATCATACTAAAGAAATGCAACCACTGGGACAAGTAAGTACAATCAAAGGCTTTTGACAATGATGTGTAAAATTATTGAATGATCCATCATCTGTCAAAATATTGCAAAACATATTAGAAAAATGTAACATAGAGATAGAAGGAAAACTAGAACAAAAAATAGTAAATCACCTACATACAAGGAGAAGAACAAGTAGAGAGTTCATAATGAATGCTAACATCGAAGATTTCAACATGGGATATATCATACTGGATCTAGGATCCGAAGTCAATGTATTACCCAAGAAAACATGGCAATGTATGGGAGATCCCACATTGGGATATTCACCTGTTCAACTAAAAATAGCAAAACAACACAGATTTCTACCAATTGGTAGACTAAAAGGAGTAACAGTAGACCTAGACAGAGTGCACACAAAAGAAAACTTTGAAGTGATTGAAATAGTGGATGACACAACACCATATCTAGCATTTCTTGGCTTGGACTGGGCATTTGATAACCAGACCATAATCAATTTAAAGACACAAAAAATGGCAATTGAGTCAAGAGAATATCGAGTCATCGTTCCATTAGACCCATCAGAAGGGGAAAGGTTTGTAGAACCCACTTGTTTAGACTTAGAGGAAGTCATATAGTTGTATAGAACAATTGCGCACGATGAGGATTACATAAACCCAACTACAGATGCGATACTCAGTTGGTGGAGTATTACTTCATGTGTGACAGACTCAGATACAGGTTTAGAAAACTAGAAACAAAGGCTACACAAAGTTTCCACAAGAAGATGCACAAGAATAGACCGCATAGTAAGATGGGTAGGCACGAAGATAAGGGAACCACCCAGTTTCCACATAGTGAATGATCCAGAAGAATTCTTGGCACAGTACGAAGATGAAGTTTTAGAAAATCAAAGACTCTTAGCACTTGATATAGCACTCAAGGCCACACTTGTAATATGGTGGGGTGCACACAAGGAAACAATCACATATTGGTACCAATGTAAGCGATTACTATGCATAAGGTTTGGCATGGAACAGATAAGAAATCAACAACAGAAGTACGATGGATAGGGGGCACCAGCGGAACACTTGGAGAAGTGTAGAGCATTGTGGAAGATGACACCCCCAAAAGAATGGCCTCATCATTTTGTGCACACCTTAGAAGGCATACCAACAAACTGGTATACGGACCTGGAATTGTGTAGAGGAACTTCGAGTTGGATAGTACTACAAAAGAATTTTATAGTCACTTTCTCATTCGAGCATGAGAACCCCAACATAGACACAACACTTAAGCAGATAAAAGGAGTGATATTCATTAAGAAACCACAAGTTGAAATCATAACAGAAGAAAAACAGCGGAACAGACAGACAATGAAAGAATTGGTGTCGTGCTACCATATACAGGAGGAAGCACCCGATGAAGACAATCCGCGTGATATTCAGATCGAGGAAGAAGAAGGCGAAAGAGAAGTGGAAGGTCCACCTCTAGAATCAAAGGTAATTGTTGCGCTGATAAAGGTAAATAAAGTCAACATTGGGACAGTTGAGAATCCCAAAATGGCCAGCATTGGAGACTACCAGGATGAGAAAACAGTAGAAAGCATAACAAAGTTACTGTGCGAGTACAGTGACCTGTTCCCCACAACATTTATAGAAATGAAGGGCATAGTAGGAGAGATGGGAGAAATGAAGATACCACTTAGAGATGAAGCAAGACCGATCCGACAGTGACCATACAGACTAAATTCGATATATAAGCAGAAAGTTAAAGCTAATATTGATAGAATGCTTGAAGCCAGAATCATAGAACCTGTGGAAGAATAAAAATGGATAAGCTCGATAGTAGTTCAAGAAAAAAACAAGGTGGGATAAGAATATGTGTCAACTTGAGGAAGTTGAATGATGCATGCCTACATGACCCGTTCCCTACACCTTTCATGGATGAAGTATTAGAGAACGTAGGGGGACACTAAGTTTACTCATTCACTGATGGATTCTCGGGCTACCACCATATCAAGATAACACGGGAAGACAGATACAAGACCATGTTTGCTACAGAATGGGGATCCTACCAGTACACGGTCATGTCATTTGGACTGAAGAATGAACCAACAATATTTTCTAGAGTAGTCATCGCTGCATTTAAGGAATTTATCCACCAATTTCTAGAGGTATACTTGGACGATTGGACAGTCTACAATTTTTTGAAAGACCATGTAGAGGTCTTATGATTGATGTTAGAAAGATGTAGTCACTGCCAAATATCGTTAAACATCAAGAAATGTATCTTTGAAACATTGTTTGGGATACTTCTAGGCCATATAGTATGCAAGAAAGGCTTACTAGTAGATCCTACAAAGATTGCAGTAATTGTTAACTCGCCACCACCAAAAAACATTTGTCCACTAAGAGTGACATTGAGACATACAAGGTACTATAGAAAATTTATCAAAGGATATGCGCAGATTATCGTTCCAATGGAGAAACTGTTAAGGAAAGATACAAAGTTTCAGTGGAATGAAGATTGTCAACACGGTCTGGATACGCTGAAAGAAAAGATGGTAACAACACCAATACTGGTATTTCCATACTGGGAGAAAACATTCCACGTACATGTAGATGCATCAGCCATAACACTTGGAGCTATTCTGGCGCAGCTAGGAGCAATATATTTAGAACATCCTATAGCGTTCGCGAGCATAAAATTGTTAGAATCGAAGCATAACTACAACACAACAGAAAGGGAAGGCCTAGCTATGGTCTACACACTGCAGAATTTTAGAAAGTACTTATTGGGAAAACATTTTAAGATGTTCATAGATCACTCAACCCTTAAATACTTAGTCAACAAGCTAGTGTTGGGGGGGAGAATCTATCGATGGTTACTACTATTTCAAGAATTTTATTTTGAAGTAATAGTCAAGCTAGGAAAATTGAATGCGGGACCTGACCATCTATCAAGGGTCACGAACAAATAAGAACCTACAAATTTAGAGGATAACTTTCCATACGCACAATTATTTTTAGTCCAGATCATCGATGAATATTTTGCAGATATCATTCAGTACTTGAGTATAGGTACCGCACCACAGGAATATAACATCACGGAGAAGAGAAACCTGGTAGTTTGGGCTGCAGACTATCATTTGATCGCAGGACATTTATACAAAATGGGATAATATAGCATCTTGCGAAGATATGTGCTAGAACATGAAATACCAAGGGTTTTAGCAAATCCCATGAGGGAATAACAGGAGGACATTACGCAGGTAAATCTATCACGTAAAAGGTATTACGTGCAGGAATATGGTGGCCTACCATTCACAGAGACACGAAAGAGTACTACCAGAGATGCGATGTCCGTCAGAGGGTTGGTAAACCCAATAGATGGGACGATATGTCACTGCGACCACAGGTGACGTTGTGGGCATTTGAAAAATGGACAATAGACTTTGTGGGACCAATTAACCCACCAACAAATAGGACAGGAGAAAGATACATTATCACCTGACATAATACCTGACAAGATGGGGAGAAGCAGCACCAGTGAGAGATTGCAGTGCATAAACAACAACACACTTTCTATTTGAACAAGTAATCATGAGATTTGGTTGCCCAAGAATTTTTATGAGCAACCAAGACACTCACTTCATTAACAACACTATTAAGGCTATGACTGAATAATTTGAAGTCCATCATCAAAAGAGCACTCCATATCACCCATGGGCAAATGGAATGGTGGAAGCATTTAACAAAATCCTTGATAATGCACTAACGAAGATCTGTAATGTCAACAGGGACGATTGGGACCTCAAAATACTAGCACTATTGTGGGCATACCGGACCACATGAAAGAATTTGATAGGACACATGCCATTTAGATTGGTATACGTCCAAGATGCAGTAGTGCCACTAGAATTTTTGGTACCCAATCTGCACATAACAATGATTACACACATGACAGAACGAGGTGAAGTTCACGAGAGGTTGAATCAACTGATGATCATGGAGGAAGATAGGATCCTAGCATGGTTCCACCAACAAGTTCAGGAAGCAAGGGAAAAAGCTTGGCACGACAAACAAATCAAGAAGAAAACTTTCAAGGAAGGAGACTTAGTGTTGATGCATGACAGTAAATCACTTCAGCGTCCAGGAAAACTTAGAATGCACTGGTTAGGACCGTATGAAGTAAAACTTGTCACAGATGGGGGATTTGTACAACTAAAATACATAAGAGGTACAAAACTCAGAGGGATGATCAATGGAATTCAACTGAAGTTGTACAAGGACAGTCGACCACCCATCACTTGAAAGTCACCATGAAAAAAAAAAAAAAGTAGGATATCAAACGATGCCAACAAAGGTATAGTGCGCCAGAAGGAGAAGGAGCACACAAACTTAGGAATACGAGCCCGAAGAAGACAAGGCCAACAATTAGTTCAAAACAGAAACAAGCAGGAAAGGAAAAGACGGCAGAATTAGTGCTAAGTGATGAAGGCAAGTGGAATTGAATGCCAGAAATGACAGACGGGACGACGCATTAATCGCGCCAACTGGAGATGGCGAGGGAGAGTAATGGAAAGTACAAAGGAACCAGAGGTTCATTGAATCCTTCATAAAGTTAACGTCTTCGACAAGCTTCACATGATGCCCATACAAAGTAAGGATGCAGGAGCCAAAGGGTTATTGCAAAATTAGAAAAGACAGAGAGCGATAGAGTATACCAAGCACAGAGAGAAGATTACAGAGGTTTTTGAGGCCACTCATCTTGGTGGACGATCGAATCCTACCACCATGGAACCACCAAAAAAAGAGGAACCGAGCCAGACTGCAAGACATTCCAGAGTTAGGACCAGAGCACAAACACAATCGCAGGAAAGTGAACAACAACCGCCAGAGGCCATCAATGTGGATGAAATACCATCACCGAATACATCACTAGTAAACCCCACACCCATTGTGGAGGAAACTCAACAGAAAATACCAGCAAGCATGGACGTGGATATGTTGGAAGGGGCTCAAGGCCAACATAATGAAGAAAAAGGAAGCCAAGCGCAACTAGGAAACCCTGAAGAAGCCCCGAGAGTCAATGGGACGGCGCCAACTCTAGAAATAGTAGTTGAGCCAGATGAATCACAGACAACTATGTTGGAACATCCACAGGAGGGAGGAGTGGAAGACATCACGAGATGGTCAAAACAATATGCTCAAGAAAGACCGATGGAAGCCAAAACCTTGAGTCATCCACCACCACAAAAGGAGAAGCAGACAATACCTAGGTCACCGCGCAAACAACCCACCGCAAAAATTGTTTTTCTGCGCATACCAGAAGGGGTACGGATAAAAGAATATTTGTTAGGGTATATAGAAAATCTCAAATACTTAGACCATGATGTAACAAACATAGACAAGTTCCTAGACTTCGCAAAGCAAGTTTACCTACAGACTGTGGGTCTAGATATCTTTGGGGAACTGGTTAATCAACCACTCCAATGGGTAGTAGGATTGGCAAAAACTAGGATTTTAGGTCTGTTAGAACTACCACACTTTGGCAGAGGACAGTATGCAAGAAGTTGCGTCAAGAAATTGATGTAGGTCACACATGGTGGAGATATATGGATGGACAAGCTCGTCTCAATAGACGTAGAGCTCATTGCGCACATCACAAATCTTCCATCACGGGGCATGGATCCCACACAATTTCTCGATGATAAAACAAAGGAGAAAGCACTCATGGAAGAGATGAAAAATAAATATGGCACTGAAAGGGGGACGTGCGGAATCATCATCAAACGAATCAGCGACATCGCGACAAAAATGGCCGCAAAGATCATGGACTGCAAGTTGCTCAAAAAATGTCGCAAGGAGGAAGTCACGGTCGGGGTTGTCGCAGTTGCAGCACAGTGCGCTGAGGGCACCACAGTCAGGTGGGCCCCATATCTTTTGAATCTGTTTCTAGACGACTGCAAGGATGCGCAATATCTGGGGACATAACTTCACTATTCATGGATGCTCATGCTAATATCCATTATGGGATGGAAGGAACCAAAATATGCATTTTTCACCACCAAACCCAAACCCAATCATGGAGCAAGATACTTATCACTTGGTGTCGCTTCAGACACTAGGAATGTACAGATGTACACAACTATATTCGAAGGATACCTACGTGATCTACAAGAGGCCATCACCAAACTCTGGAGAATAACATGACAGGTTGTTGCCTATTATCAGGGCATATCCAACTTCAAGGACACTCGACATGTGATATGGATCCAGGCGTGGAAGGACCCCAACAAGAAATGGCTACAACTGCACTATTGCATCACAGAGGGGGATACAGAAATGGCCATCAAGGATTGGGAAGATGATTGGAGGATTCCAGTCCTCACTCAAGACATACCTGCAGGGGCAGAGGAGGAGGAAGCAAGGCATGCACATACACATGATGAGGAAGCAGGACAGGAACAGACACAGCCTCAGGAATTCGCAGTGCCCAAGAAACCAAGGACGGGTCAAACCAAGATGAAGCAGATTAAGGGGGACATATAAGACAGGAACCCAGAAGGGGAAGAAGAATAATACACAGGCTCCCTAAGAATAGCAGAAACAGGCCGAGGCAATGCAGTGGACTACACCAAGTCCTAATCCACAAGCTACTCAAACGGGGTGTGCACAAAAGAAGACGAAGGCGCATAGAACACCTCCCGAATACACAATCACTGAGGATGATGCAGACATGGTAGCCCAAATGGTCCAGGATCGCACATTCGATGATTTTGAGAATGTTGCGCACCACAGGGATAGAATTGAAGAAGAGTTTGCAGGCATGCGACAACTTTTAAAGTAGATCAGGGAAGCGCAGGCAGTCGATAGCAGCATAGAAACAAGGCCGCCAACATCACAGATAGGAGAGAACTTGAAGCAAGAAAGCAGGATACAGTCCACACAATACCGCAGCAGAGTGCAACGTTTCACGTTACACCTAGCATGTTTCGCATGGACGAGATCGTGGGGCAGACACCCCTAAAGAACTTATCTCAATTGCAGTTGGTATTGCCGCAAATACCAAAAAGGGCCCTATATAAATTGTAGGTTAGTGTTACCCAGGAATTACAACCTCGGGCACGCACAAACCTAGCAAGATTGGAATAGGAGAAATAAAAGCGGGAGGAGATGGAATTGCTATAAGAGTAGGCCAAGCTCGAGACCAAAGAGGAGAGGGAACGCGTGAATGGATTTGAACAAAAAGTGGTCGGAGCTTACGAGAATATTCTAAAGACCACGCAGAGGATCGAATTTACAGCAACAAAGAAGATTGATCAGATTGCGCAGACAATTGATCAATACCAATAAGAGATCGAGAATCTCCGCGAGTAGCTCACACCTACCACTCCACTGGACATACATAAGGGAGAAAAGGAATAAGGAGGCATAAGAGCAGATATAGGAGATAGAACAACAGGTCAGCGCAGTAGTCAACTTGTTCGACAAAGCAACACAACTCTGGACAAAGCTAGAAGAGGATCAACAGGTCCAATAGTGGGACAAATAAGAAGAAAGGATAAGCACAGTTATCCAATACCTCAAGTAGAGGCAGAAGACAATGTCCATCATAGATCACGTCAAAGGGGCACAATATATGAAGAGATTACAGGTAGAACTCACCACCGTGCATATGTAGAAAAAGGAGCACCATGCTCAAATGGATCCGCTCTAGGAGCAAGTAGCAGAGGTCATTACATAGGTAGAGGAAGCCAAGACACATATGGCACAGACCCAGGGAGAGTGTGCAGGGTTGATCAATGACGAGATTGACATATAGATAGTAGACGCACTCAAGGAGAAGGTATAAACTCAGGCATATAAATAGTAACCAACAATCATGGATGCAACAAAATCACACAAAGTGAGGGAACCAGAGAGGATTTCAGGCCTCAGAGGAAGAGAGTTGTTGAAAGGAATGCACAAGGGATTGCAATAAAGAGAACAAACATGTAGAAGAGAAAGAGGGGATTTGGAGAATAGAAGACCTAGAAAACCCAACCCGAGCTAAGAGGGTCATGAGCTTGATGTTGGGAAGGTATCTAATAAACCTCGAAGAGGCCTGGGCTATGTGGGTGTATGAAAAAATCTACTTAGAGTAGAGTGAAGGAGAGTAACCTTCAAATCTTACTGAGAACCTGAGAGAGATTCCTTAGTGATATCATGGCTTGGAACGGGGGTGGTCAGAATTTTAAAAGTGATTGCATATGAGCCTACAATTGGGTGGAAAGGCAAACACCCACAGTCAATTGGTCGGCTATCAACTGCAATAGATAAGTATTTCATAGACTCTGTGTAATTGAATTGAAATGCATGATTGAATGCTTGTACTTGCGCTATACATATACATACTTGATTTATAGTGATAATGTTTATTGTATTTGCAAACTCCTGCATTTAAGTGACGAAAGGATGGTAATAATGGTGCATTCCTTGCACAACTGAATACAAGCGTTCTGTGATAAAAAGAATTGAAATTCATTTTATGGTTAACGTGTGCTATATATTATGGTTCCCATGTGCTATATATATATATATATCTTCGTGATGGGAAAACCATCGTTGTGATGGGAGATCCGTGAATGGAAACTAGGATCATAAGTTAATAGTTGAATGCAAGGGAAAGAACCCAAAGAAAAATCCTTGAATTGTCTAAGTCTTGAATCGGATGAAGAAAACCATGTTTTGAGATCGAAGGAATCATAGTTGTTGGATCTGTGGAGCGAATAGATCTGGACCCTTTATTGAAGCAGATTATCATTCATGTAGAGAATGTACCTAAGTAAATATGGATTGTTAATCATGAATTAACCCATAATTAATTGATCCAAATGGATCCAGGAAGGCATAAAAATCAAAGTTCTCAGAATCAGATGAAACCAATGCCATTGTGTCGGGCTCATCGCACCAATTTCATCCATATATGTTTTTTCGAAAATGGACACCATATTCGAAAGTTATCGCGCTATGATCAATTTCCCAAATAGGGAAAAAAATTCAAAGTCAACAATCAACAAGTTGTACTGCTGACGTCAGTAGTAAGCCAGCATGACGTGCCAGGTGATGTCGGCATGGCATCATGATGAAATTAGCAAGGACATGTGGCAGCACCAAGAGGTGACAAGTGTCACTCATTTTTGGAATTTTTAGGCGTGATGTGGACCAGTAAAAAAGTGACACATGGCACTGAATGGAAGTGACACATGGCACTGTACATATGTTGATGTGGCAGTACAAAAGGTTGACATGACATTGTATGGAAGGCTGATGTGGAAGTATGGATTTTGGCGTGGTAGGTGATGTGGCAGTACGAATGCTAACGCGGGACAATGAATAGGTAGGTTGATGTAGCTCAGATCAATCAAGGGGTGACACGTGGCCCAATCAGAGGATGCCATGTGGAATACCAAATTTTCCCAATGTGGGCTAGGTCAAAATTTTAGGGCCTAGGTCACAAGGATCACCATAAGACCAAGAGCCCAAGATTTGGGGGTTGCACCAGTTATGCTAAAATTGGCGTATTTGGCCAAATTTGGAGGATTTAACCAAATTTGGGCCTGAGTTTAGTGGATGTTTTCCTAGAAAATGGGATTTGAGCCCAAAAAAATCCCAGAAAGAGGGGGAAGTTGGGATTTAGACCCCCAACTCAAATTCTATATAATTAAGGCATGATTGAGTGTTTTTCAAGTTCAGAGACAACAAAATGATGAAGAAATTGTAAAGATCGAGCCATTTTTATGTAGGGAAGCCATTGAGGAAGCGAACTTTGGAGGCCATTTTCGGGAGCTATGCTCAACCTTTTTCAATGCCGTCAGTTGTGTTGGATTCTTGAGATTGATAATAACACAACTAGACTAGTTTGTAATCCTTTTGAGATATTTCTGATGTAATTTTGCAACATTTAAGATAAATAAGAAAGGCTCCCTCATTGAGACAAAGGCCCGGAGACGTAGGCAATCTTGTCAAACTCTGTTAACAATCTTTTTTTTTATGGTTTGATGTTCCTTATGTTTACTTTATGATATGCATTCTTTATGATGGTTGCAACATTCTTTCATTAATTATCCTTCCTCATTTATGTTTTTAAATGGTAATTTAACACATGCTTAAAACTCAACCAAGTCTTTAAAAGATCATTTATGGATAAAGTGGTATCAGAGCAGGTTGACAGTTGGTTGTTTGAGTTTGCATGATTACCAGGGAAAATCTAAGTCATGATGAAGGAGAGCTTGTATAAGGAGATCTTGAGATTGGATCAATAAAGAGGGCATCTCAAAGTGAGAAGATGGCATCTAAAGAAGGAATGTCTCAGAACAAGATAGAATTTCAAAAGACTTTATTCGCCATGTCAGAGATGGTAAAGGTATTATATGATGATTACTTGGAATGGAAGAGGCCTTTTCAAGGGGAATCGTCAAAACAAGACAAAAGTGAAGAAGGAGAGGACCCTCCTAAGCATCCTCCTTCACCTCCTTCATCTCCATATTCTTCTTCTTCTTCAAGTACAAGTTCAACTTCTAGCGCAAGAAAACATTCTCATAAACATAAGCATGATATGCCATTACTTAAGCTTGATGTAAAATTTGAATTTCCCATGTATGATGGGTAAGTCAATGTTGAGAGGCTTTATAACTGTGTCAGACAGATGGAAGTTTATTGCAGTGTTTAAAAAATCAAAGATAAGGCAACCCAAATCAAATTGACAACACTTTTTCTTGCAGGCACAACACCCATATGGTGGCAGAGTAAGTTGCAACATGGTATGCAACAAGTTGGTAATGTATTTCCATCATGGCAAGATTTTGTTTTTTCACTTAGAAAGACGTTTTATCCTTTGGGTTATAAGGAAAAGGATTTAATTGAATGGAAAATTCTTAAACTAAGAAAAGGACAAACGATGCAAGAATACATGGATGAATTTCGTAATATGACATTAATGTTAAATATTCCATTACATACACAAGAAACTCTTATGAAGTATATAGGAGGTTTACCTACACATATTCATAACACTGTATTTATTTTTGAACCTGCTATCTAGATGAGATTTATGTTCTAGCAACATATATTGAAGCAGGGAAAACAAGAGTTGGTATATCAGGGGAATTGTCTTCAAGGAAAGATGACAAAATAAAGGGGAATGGAAAGAAAGAAAGTTCAGTGACCGTGAAGGAAGAGAAACTCTCTTGCAAGCATTGCAAGAAAGAAGGGCATGATGATGACCATTGTTGGCAATTGCACCCAGAGAAGAGACCAAAGTGGTTCAAAGAGAAGAAAGGGAGGCAAACAGTTGTAACAAAAACATGACCAACAGACTTGGGGTATGATTCAGGTGATGAGACTAATATCACAACAATTGGTTTGTCAGGTAAAATTGGTGATCAATATGATTCTAGAAGTAAATTGTTTCATATAAGTGTCATAATGAAACATACTAATATCGATACATTGATAGATAGTGTATCTCATAATAACTTAGTTTTAGAGGAAGTGGTTAAGAAATTGGGATTAAACACTAAGATGCATCACAAACCCTATTCATTTAATTGGATAAGCAAAGATCACAAATTGCCCATAACAAAGCAATCTATCATAAAATTTGAAATTACGTCTAAGTATGTGGATGAAGTAACATGTGATGTGGTGCCGCTAGAAACATGTGGAATGGTTTTCATGCATGTTCGGAGAGACCACAGTATTTTTGTAACGACCCTGCTTAAATAAATGTAAAGGATTATTAATTATAATTAAATTGATAATCTGATTGTCCTAAGATGTTAGCTAAAACAATAATTGTTTCTTATATAATATTAACTAAATTAATTATCATTAATTATTTGTTCATAATTGTCAATGGTTATTTAATTATTAATCAACTCTTTAATTATGTGAGTAAAGAATTAATAGGGTTGATAATTTAATTTATTAAAACTTGCGTATATGAGTGGGATAACAAACATTAAATAAAGGATAAGAAGCATTAAATAAATGGGACAAGACATTAAATAAGAGGATAAGGTAATAAATGTAGGGATAAGGGAGTAAATGAAGGGAAGTTGGTGAAGGAGGGATAAGGGGGGAAAGGAGTTTGAGGGGAGAGGATTCTACGGGAGTTGGGGATGAATTTTGGGAGCGGGGGGATTGGCAGAGTGAAATTTGGAGTGGAATTGACACAGTGCACCGGGGGGTTGCTGGGGGTTTTGGGCACGGAGGGCCCGGATATCCGTTGATATCCTGGGGCTAGGGAGCTAACTAGTCGGCAGGGAGGACGGTTTTGGGTAGTGTTCTAAAGAAGTGGGAAGGAAGCAAGCTGCAGACAATAGGAAGGATTATTAGCATCAGACTTAAGGTATTTCTCTAAAATTTATGCATTGTTGTATTATGTTAGAAAAAGATTTATTATTCATAGTAAAATTTAAGTTACGGAAGTTACTATTATAAAATTACTGTGTTATGAAATTACTGTCTTAGTTTATCAAAATAAATTGATGTAAAAATTAAATCCGGCTCTTACATTTGGTATCAGAGCCCTGGTTTAAAATCTGGAACCAAGGGCCTAAATAAGGGGTTTAGTTATAGTAAATCCCTAAATAAATGTATTAGGGTGAATAAAAATTTGGGCCTTAAAAGCCAAAACTCCAGCCATGCTTAACTCCTACAAACAAAACATGAGAAATGGCATTAGACCGTAAAAAGAAACTTAAGATAAAAACCAATTGAACAATATTACAGCCAACAATATTTCCTATATTAATGGTTGAGATATCACTTATGTTTATATGGACAATTGCATTTCTAATTTTATAGCAGCCAAAAGAAAAAGAGACGTATATCGCTTCTGTTTATATCGACAGTTATATTTTAATTTTATAACAGTCAAAAGAAAAAGATTTTATGAGATTTATAATAATAATAGTTTTTATAATTTATTAATTCAAAAACAATTATGTAATATTTTTAT
>ML781394.1:543756-564747 GCA_009831015.1 Picea engelmannii | reverse complement strand
CAAATTATATATAATTAAGGCATGATTGAGTGTTTTTCAAGTTCAAAGACAAAAAAATGATAAAGAAATTGTGAAGATCAATCCATTTTTATGCAAGGAAGCCATTGAGGAAGCGAACTTTGGAGGCCATTTCTGGGAGCTACGCTCAACCTTTTTCAGTGTTGTCAGTTGTGTTGGATTCTTGAGGTCGAGAAGAACACAACCAGACTAGTTTGTAATCCTTTTGAGATAATTTTGATGTAATTTTGCAGCATTGAAGATAAATAATAAAGCCTCCCCCACTGAGACAAAGGCCCGGAGACGTAGGCAACTTTGTCGAACTCCGTTAGCAATATTGTTGTTATGGTTTGATGTTCCTTATGTTTACTTTTTGACATGCATTCTTTATGATGGCTACAACATTCTTTCATTAAGTCTGCTTCCTCATTTAAGTTTTTGAATGGTAATTTAACACATGCTTAAAACTCAACCAAGGCTTTAAAAGATCATTTACAGATCATTAAGCTTTGTCGTAGATCATTGTGGTCTCGTTTAAGAGATAATTTGAAGGAGAGGTAACATCAGAATGAGGTACCATGCTGACTTGGAATGCCAACGTGTCAAGAAGATGATAGGTGCCAGCCTATGAGTGGAAACAGATAATTGGTCAGTGGGCCATAGCATAGCCCCTTGGGGGAACTGTGTCTTAGACCTTCATTTTATCCTTGGATGTCAAACCAAAAGTTTGAAAGATCTCGACCATTGATCAAAGTATATATGGGATGTGATCTCGGTCATTGATCGACATGGAAGCCCTTAGTCGTTGACAAGAGGAGAGATGACATCATGCTAACGTATGTTGATGTCACGAGCCTATGTGTATGAGAAATCCATGTGGAGGCATGTATTTGGTCGAGGTAATAGGGAGTGGGTCCTTGTCGAGTTTAAGTGTTGATAAGGTGAGATGAATGGGTCTGCGATTTTGCTAAGCCGTGAAGCCAAAAAACTCACAAAATAATCTAAGTGTTGATACTTCTCGGACTGACTTATGGAGGAGAGTGATCCATATTTATGAGCGGAATGAAATAAATAAAAGACTGAATACAATAACACAGATATATGGAGAACAACAACAGATATCCAGTGAACAATAACTTCTATTGAATAAAAAAAATAAGTTGAAACTGTAAAACTACAGAATTGAAAACAACTTGCTCGAATGGTGGTAGTTATCTCTAAGAAGAGATGTGGCTGCTACGCACATCTGTCTGAGCATAATGATTACAATGAGGCTCCATAGGAATTTTTAACATTACTCATGAATGTCAAAACCCTAGACATCAAAAAACCTAACCCTAGGAGATGAAATGCCAAAAGTTATGTGGGCCCCGATGGGTAAGTTGGTGCCTCAACTTCCTGAGGTTGTAAATTTTGCATACGATCTCCATTTTAGGCACATGATAGTCCGTTGGAAAGGTATTTTCGAGAACTATACATTAATTCGTCAGACTTTGACTGTGGCAAGCCAAAAAAAACACTATTTAGAGCCCCAAAACGGCCTTGGAAGTACATAAAGATGTACTGACATGAAAACTTCCAACATAATCCGGTTGGATTAGGTGGACAGCCACCAATCTCCACCTGTCAGTTGTGTAGGGCTTCAAACAACCCCGAAAGTGTAGAACCCACAATTACAAAGAATTACAGAAGAACGTGTTGAGCTAGAACTGTCAAAAGGAGCCAGATGGAATAGGTGGGTGGCCACCAATATCCACCTAGATCAGTCCTCCCCCCTTAGGAAGCAATGGTCTCCATTGTGTTGAGTTCCCCCATCAGGTGAGGAAATTTCTGTTGAATTTGGCCCTGGGTGAGCCATTTTCCTTGGTGGAGGAGCTATCTTTCCTTGACAACCCGATAAAGCTAGATCCTATGCTGGCGAGTGCTCTTGACCTGTGTGTCCACTATCTGATCAGTGGATGTATGTTCCATGTAGCAAGGGTTGATCTCTGTTGGTGTCAATTGTTCTGTGATTTTTGAGGTGTCCAATAATGGTGGAAAATATGGCCGAAGGAGGTCCACATTGAACATTGGGTGAAATCCAAGGAAGGGGGAGTTTTGAGCTCAAAAGCATTGTCTCCCACAACCTTGGTGATAGTGTAAGGCCCATAGCGAAGTGGACGAAGCTTTCGATGGGGCTCTGTAAGGCGTTCTTTCTACAAATGTAATCAGACCTTGTCTTTCACCTGAAACTTGTGTGGTAACTGGTGTTGATCATGGCATTGCTTGTACTTAACATTGGCTTTCTGCAAAATCTCATGGACATGTTGGCGGATGTGTTGAATCCTCTCAATGAATCTGGTGGCTTTGTCGGCCTCAGACTGAACATGGGAAGATTTTGTTAAGTGGTTACAAGAGGTAGTGCAACATCAATGGGACCCAAAGGTTGGAATCTTGGCCCCACTTGAAATAGGCTATGGCCAGTGGAGATATGGAGAGCCTTGTTGTAGTTGTGCTGAACATAGGGATGCCTCTCATCCCATGTACGCGAATGCTTAGAGTTATACATGCGTAGGATGTGCACAATCATCCGATTGACGACCTCTTTCTGGCCATCGGTTTGAGGGTGGAAGGCAGTGGATTTAGTGATCTTGGTGTCCAACAGTGACCAGAGACTTGACCAAAATGTGTTGAGGAACATGTTGTCCTGATCGAAGATGATGGTCTGTGGTATCCCAAAATGGGCCCACACTCATTTGAAGAAGAGCTTGGAAGTATCTGTCATTGTGATTCTCTTCTTGCATGCTGTGAGAATGGTCATATTTGAAAACCAATCAACCACCACAAATACACAATGATTGCCTTGCTTGGTGGATGGAAGGCTAGACATGTAATCCATCAAGATGGATTCCCAAGGCTTCTCGGGAGTAGGAAGAGGGGTGTATAATCCTTGCTTCTTGATGATTGGCTTGGCAATGGCACATGCAATGCAAGATATGATATACTTACTGATGTCCTGTCGAAGTTTTGGCTAATAAAAATGTTTCTGTAGAACGACCACAGTTGTTTCCACACCAAAATGTCCTACCATCCGACTATAGTGAGACTCCCAAATCATATTTTCACGCTCACTTGCAGGAACACAGAGGTGACATAGATGGCATAACATTTTGTCCTAAATGTGAAAATCAGTGACATTCATGCCTGTACCCAAGATTTGATAGGTGGTGGCGAAGTGAGGATGTTGCTGATAAAGTTGGGGCCACTTAGATGCCTTATGCCCATAGGAATGGAGCATGGTGGTGAGTGCAGCCACAGGAGGTCGACTGAGGTAGTCAACGACACGATTTGTGCTCCCTGTCTTATACTTGATGTTGAGATGGAAATGCTGCAGGTATGTGGACCACTTCTGATGATGGTCGTTCTGCAACTTCCCCTGTGTCTATATGAACTACGGAGGCTTAAGATCAGTGTGGATAATTGTATCCTTTCCTAGAATGTAATTTTTTCATTGACGACAAGCGTGTACAATGGAATACATTTCCTTATCATAGGTGGGGTATTTCTGGACAGTATCTGAGAGTGTCTCACTATGGTATGCTATTGGATGACTGTGTTGAGTGAGAACTGTGCCTACAACATAGTCGAATGCATCAATCTCAATCTTGAACGATTGTTGCAGATCGAGTAAGGATATTACTAGAGTTGAGCACAAGCAATGCTTCAGATCATCAAATGCTCGTTGTTGTTCCTACCCCCACACAAAATTTTCCTTTCCACCACCCTTGGTCACTTGGTTGAAGGCCCATGCAATATGGGAGAATCCCAAAACAAACCGTCAGTAGAAGTTGGGAAGTCCCAAGAAGCTTCGAAGCTCGGTTAGTGTGGTCGAGGCTGGCTAGTCACGGATGACTTGGATCCTAGCTGGATCCACATGTACCTCGTGTTCATAAAAAATGTAGCCTAAGTATTGGACCATGTTCATGCCAAAGGAGCACATTTTTCCAAGTTAACATATAGCTTGTGCTACCACAAAGTGCTAAAAACTTGTTGAATATGTTGCATGTGCTCCTCCCAAGTTCTGTTGAAGATGAGGATGTCATCAAGATATACCACCACAAAAGATTTGGTGAAGGATTTCAATACATCATCCATCAACCTCATGAAAGTTGTTGGTGCATTTGTTAGGCCAAAGGGCATAACTAGACATTCAAAGAAACCTTCTTTAGATTTGAAGGTTTTCTTCCATACATCATTCAGTTCGATGGGAATCTACTAGTAGCCAGAATTTAGGTCAATCTTGCTAAAGAACTTGTCCCCCTTGAGTTGGTCAAGAAGGTCATCAATTCAAGGAATTGGATACTGGTTCGTGACTGTGATTTTGTTTAATTCTTTGTAATCAATGCAGGGCCTCCAGATCCCGTCTTTCTTCAACACCAATACAATCGGGCTTCCACAAGGGGAGGAGATGGGTCCAGTGTGCCCCTTTTGAAGCAGCTCTTGGATATCATGCTTGATTTCATCATTTTCCATCAACGAGCGATGATAAAATGGTCCATTAGGTAGAGGTGCATCGGGGGTTAGATCAATTGGATTCTTGACTTGGCAGTGCGTCAGTACCCTGGTGGGTGAGGAGAAGATGTCTCTGTACTCTTCCATGATTCTGTCCACTTGCTTCTGCTGCAAAGAGAGGATCTGTGTAGAGGTCACGGATGTGGCGATGATCTTCTGCTTACTGTGAGTACAGATCACAAAGAAGATGAACTTCCCGATCTATGAAATGACCTTAATGCATTTCTTAGAAGAGATTAAAGAAATAGCGGTAGGCGGTGCTACCTCTGGTATCCTGTACAATTGTTTACCCAAAGTAATAATAACACGACGGGGTCTAGACTCATACACAGCATGTCTCTTCCACAAATATGGTTGTCCTAAAGAGCATCACAAACTTCAAGGGGAGCAATATTACACAATACCTCATCTTTGAAGGGCATCGATAATCCGCTTCCCTCCTTCTGGATTTGATTTAGAGTCAAAATCTGCCTCTGACTCAGAAGATTTCAACTCGACCACCAGTGACTGCTTGGAGCGACATTCTTCAGTGTTTTTCCAAGGGATTTTATGGTATTAACACCACTTTCTCGTGTCATTCTTCGACTTCTCATTACCCTTCTTGTGTTGTGGCTTGGACCGGTTGTCTTGAGAGTGGTCATCTTTCCTCTGTCTCTTGTTTTGTGGGTTGGGGCCACCTTTGCCCTGCTTCGGTTTTGAGGAGTTTGCAAATCCAAACTCTCGTCTCTTCTGCTTAAATTTCTGCTCGATCTTGGCAGCATATCTATAAGTCGTACCCAATGATGCGATTTCCAAAAACTTCATTTCTGTTTGAATGTATCTATGCAGACAACTGCGGTATTTGAACACCAGATGTCGTTTAGTTTATGCTCCTATACTTATGTGATGAGATCATTGCATTATTTTAAGAGATTGATTTCATAAAGAAGTATAATTTTAATAATTAAATTTAATATTATCAAATTATTTCAAATTATTTTATAGTTAATGATAATTATTATAAAAAGTTGACATTTTGAAATTTTAATGTATAATTAAAATACCAATTTATGTAAGATTATTTTTATAGTTTATTTTTTCAATTAATATAATTTGTCCATATTTATTTAAAAATTAAAACTAAATTTTAATTAAACATTATTTAAAAACATAAAAAAAAATCCTTCATCAAATGTGTATCTCATTGATAACTTCATTTTAATCTAATAATAAACAATAAAATGTTTTTAGCAAATGCTCCTCTCATACTTACTAGCATAATCCCTAATTAGTTGTTGGTGAAACGACTGAATAATATAAAATTATTGATTGTAAATTTAATACTCTCAATTAAATTAAATTTGTTAATCATTTGAATGTGGTAATTAAATGGTTACACAGTGATTTAAAATTTATAGTTAAAAGATCATTAAATGTATCCATTATAAATAAGTGTAAAATTTTGAGCCTAATTAAACGAAACCCTTTTTTTTTTTTATAAAATTCCAACACATAATACGTTTTCGCCAGCCAGTCACCTGTCCTCCATCCCTGCGTCACAATCTTCGCAGAAAATCTACAGCTTTTCCAGTGCTGGCAACTGCAAACGCGTACCATGACTTTATAACACCATATTTGTATTTATCTCACTTTCACCTGCTGCAACCTGAAGGAAGATGATGACAATGATGTCCATGGCTGGAAACAAAAGCCATTAGGTGCTCTGTAACATGGTTTCAAATTTGTCTGTCAAATTTCATCGCTGGCTTTGTCATTAAGCCATATACAAAGTATATGGCTTTGTCATTAAATCAATTAAGCCATATACTTTGTAGTTGTTAATATCCAACTTACTACGCATCATTTTAAAATGATGCAAGTGCATTATAAATCATTTAATCTTAGCATTTTAGATCCACCAGTCTTTAATTCACCTACCCAACATTCAATGCTGGATATTGCTAACCCAAATTATACTAATATTCATAAAACGAGGCAGTGTACTAGAAGGTGCAGCTCATTACTACCACAGGCATCGTGTCCTTTTCAAAATAATATTTTATATTGAGTAGCACCATCTACTCTCTTTCGCATCTAATATGGACCGACTCACAAGATGCTCCTATCTGATTTTTTGTCTTCTTTTGTTTCCATAATGCAGTCGCGCTGTAAAACAACCAAACAAACCGCCCTGCTCTGCCATTAAGAAGAGATACAAAGCATTTAACAATTAACTAGGCATTGTTGTTGAAGGTGCCATTGTAAACTTCCCTAAACTCAAAGGATAGGTTCAACTACTTGTAGAGAGAGCGGTAGGTGGATACAGACATATGGGAAAAGAGTGAGACGATGGTTTATGTAACTTTCGAGTATAATGAGGAATGACTACCAATGTATATGACCACATTGTTTGCTTGATATGCTAACTCAAAGCTATATGTTATGTGTCATGATGAAGATTGACATTTAGCATGGGGTGATCAAAGACAAGTATTTATTCCATGGATTGGTGTTGACCTGGTTAAGATTGGTCTTAATGGTTACATCTTATGGATCTTAGATCTGGAAAAACCTTCTTAATACTTTACCAATGATTTTATAGTGATTGGCTTGGAACCCGGGCTCGAGACATTATATCTTAATTGGGAAGGATGCAATTATGGGAATGGGGCAGGACTCTATATTATCACAGGAGTTGGTGTGCACTCTAAATCTAAAAAATGTCCACCTCTTGTATCAAGCGAGTCGCGTATTGCCACCGGGTTCGATTAACTCATCTTGGTTAGACAATACTGAATTGGGGTTGGTTGGAGAAACATCAGTGGAATGGGAAGGGTACAGGAAGAACCTGATAGGATTAGGCATCAAACTTGTGGAGAGACCAGACGAATTAAAGTGGACTGGGGGAGATTCTTTAGGACTAATTTCAGTCAAAAATGTGTACAGAGCTCTTACCAAAAAACTATGGAAATTCTCTATTGGGGGATGGAGGAGAAAACTATGGAAATGGGGCTGTCCACTGAAGATCAAGCTATTCGCTTGGCTGGTAGCTGAAAATAAAATTTTAACGTGGAAAAATCTGCAAAAAAGAGGTTGGAAGGGGTCATGTATGTGCTATATGTGCAAAGGAAAGAGGGAATCAGGTAAACATCTTTTTGTAAACTATCCCTTTACGATAGCAGTTTGGGAAAAAGTCAAATACGCTCTAAAACTCACTGTTGGTTGGGTTGGCAATTCGGTGAACGAATGCTTCGAAAACTGGGCAAAACAGAACTACACTTTTCTAACTCTCTCAGCTTATATTTGTTGGTTTCTTTGTCTTGATAGAAACAAATCTATCTTCGAGTCCTGGGCTCCTTCTATACAGAGGATGGTTTATCTATTCCTAGGGTCTGTGGGCACTCATTGGAAAATTAAAAAAGTTCCAGTCCCTAGAATACCATCCTCCAAAATTCCTGAAGATAAAGTTATTGGGTGGTTCGATGGGGTAGCACAACAGAATGACAAGTTAAGTGGGGCAGGTGGAGTCTTAAAGATCAATGAACATTCAAAGTACAGATGGACATTAAATTGTGGCAGTGGAACAAATTCCAAGGTAGAACTCATGGGAGCTTGGGCTACTCTAATTATGGCATGTAGGCTATCAGTTACAGATATTAATGTACTAAGGGACTCTAAAATAGTCATTGATTGGCTCAACCGGAAAGGAGCTCTTCAAGTTGTAACTTTAGATGGCTGGAAGGATAGAATTATTGAACTTTTCACTCACTTCATATCTATCTCTTGTGCACATATTTACACGGAAGAGAATCAAGAGGCAGACAGACTGTCTAAACAGACACTTAAAAATCTTCTAGGGAGAATTGCCTACAATCAATGGGAAGGAGGCCATGAGGGCCCTACTCTTTTTTTAAATATGTTTTAATCTACAGGGGAACACTTTTTTGTTTTCAAAGTTTATTTTTTGGAGGTCCCAGTAGCGACAGTTTTCTTCTTAAAAGGAAAGACTTTATTTGTTTGATAATAGCCTCACAGGGTAGCTTTGGTGAAGATGTTATTATGTAAGGATCATGGAACCTTTTATGTGTAGCAAGTTTGTTTCTTTTTTGGTAAAGTCCTTGAAAAGAACAAGATTCTCATGTAATGTCTGTCATGAGAACAAATTATATTTATTATGAATATAATGTGAATTTTTTTGTGGAAAAAGAGAAAAGATCTTCACATAATCTCGGATTGAACAAGTGATGAGAGTTCAAAGCACAAGAATTATGTCTATAACATGCCTATTTATTGAACATTTATCTTTCCCCTAGTTGCAAACACAAAAGGTTCCTTCTAAAATAGCGGTACCTTGGTTAACCATTTTGTCTACTTTGTAGTTGAATTGATGCTTGACTTGAAAAAAGGAGACAATATCAAAAGTGTTGAAAAGCAAATACATTTTTAAATAATTGTGTTCCAAAGGGGGCAAGGAGGGAGCTCATCTTAGCTTAAAGTTATGATGATTATAGTTCTGATGACTTTTGTAAGGTCTTTGAGGAGAATAATTCTAGGATACACGATCATCACTTGTACTACATTATTTGTCACTTAACCAAAACCCCATGCAAATTTTAACCTTTGATGTCTATTGGAATCAAAGATAACTTAGCCATTGCCAACCATAATTATTTTTAGAGCCATTGTAAAAAGAAATGCATTATTTTATCCTTATAAAAACATAGATCAATGATGACCCCACAACATGTCTGTTGTACGATGATGACGTCGCAACCTGTGCACTATCGTCACCATGGACATTTGTACTGAGCTTGTCATCAGTCGAGGACCATAGCTCAATCAAGTAATGATCCCTTGAAAAATATCGACCATAGCCCAATCGAATACTGGTCCCTTGAGAAATCTTTAGAACCCCATGGGGTGTTGCCATGAATCTATGCATGGAATCGATTAGAAATCCATTAGGACATACCTACAATGTAATTTAGAGTAACATAGAGATTGCATTACCAAAACATTGTCGCCTCCACTTTTGGGCATGGTGAGATAATTTCCTCCTTCAAGATGAATTTGGACACCTTCAAAGTTGAGTACACTAGACAATGTGTTTTCGCGTGTAGCTACATTGAAGGCCTTGTTGATTGTTTCCTAAGATAGCGTGGGTGTTGTTTGTGGCTCCAGTCAGATCGGTGCCACAGTTTGTAACATACAAGTGGCCATTTGATTGGACCTGCACACCACCAAAAAACATAAAATCTCAAGAAAAAGTCAATTTTGTTACTCAAATTGCTAAAAATGTGTTATCTCCATTTATTATCATGGAGTTGTCAGACATGGGCACTGCATCTAACGATTGAGTCAAATTCCAAAGATCAATTGAAACTCTCTCAGCATCCACGTGATTGAGATACTTCAGAACATTGGCAACCAGAGAATCCCGACTCTCCAAACTCCTTGAAAAGGATTTCATGTGAGCAAGAGACTTGGATCAAGGTTCCTTCTAAAATAGCAGTACCTTGTTCACCATTTTTTCTCCTTTGTAGTTGAATTGATGCTTGATTTATAAAAAAGGAGGCAATGTCAAAAGTGTTGAAAAGAAAATACATTTTTAAATAATTGCATTCCAAAGGGGGCAAGGAGGGAGCTTGTCTTGGCTTAAAGTTTGATTATAGTTCCTATGAATTTTATAAGGTCTTCTAGGAGATTGATTCTAGGATACATGATCATCACTTCTACTACATTATTTGCCACTTAAAAAAAAACATGCCAATTTTAACCTCTGATGTCTTTTGGAATGAAAGATAACTCGAGGCTTTCTACCCCTAATTATTTTTAGAGCCATTATAAAAATACATGCATTATTTTTTTATCGTTATAAAAATATAGATCAATGATGAACTCACAACCTTTCCATTGTACAATGATGATGATGATGCAGGGTGGGAAATATAGCGTGAAGGGAATGGTTGAAAAGTAGAGAACCGATACCACCTCCAACATCTCTTTGGTCTGATCGCCTCTTTCTCTTTTCCTTCTTCACATTTATCTATAAGGGAATGGGTGTCTGTAGAAGAGAATACATGTGGTATGAGAAGAGTTGTTATTGGAAATTAGACCAGCGAAGTGAAGTCTGTGGAAGAGAATACACATATTAAGAAAAGAGTCATTATTGCAAATGAACAAGTGTCAAATTCTTATATGGTTTGGATAGACGACAAAGGTCGAGCATGACCTCCCCTTATATAACACCTTTCATGTAAGTCTCATGCCACAAATCCATCGCCATTCACTCCTGCATATACATTCATCCATTTCATTATATTGTCCACCATTCATTTCTTTATATTTTTTATCTGGAAAAAAGCACCGTAAATTGCAACATCTTTTTCAAGTGAAACTACAGAGTAACAGTGCCTAGAAGTTCTTGTGAAATGAAATATTTACAAGACTCTAGACAACAACTTCATATTCCAAATGTAGTAGTCTAAACGTTCTACGAAACGATTATTTTTCGGCGATTTTTTCTGGGGACACTTGTCCAAAACTCGGCAAGAAATTATTAGATCCACATATTTGAGTGATTATTTATGTATAATCCTAGTGACCTGGGGGTATTTCAGCATGTTGAATCCATTTCTACATTCAAAAATGGATTTTAAACGACAAAAAACTAGTGATAGCAAAAAAAGCCATTTCTTAGAACAATTAAATAACACTTATTCCATTTTTTTTTTTTTTTTTGCTAGTTTGTCCGTGACCTGCAGGACTAGCCTATGGCTGAGAAACTGCAACTCAGGGGCATCTAAGCCATCAAAATCACCCAGGGATCGCGCCCAGCCTGATCCACACCAACCCTTAACAAGGCTAGATTTTTTCGTCTCCGCAGGTTTCAAACCAGTGACTTTAACATCACAGAGTACCTTAACAACACACTCCCTCACCGACTATCCTACACCCCGGGGACTCCAAATTAATTTTATTAAAAAACTTCGTATTTTAAATTAATTTTACTAAAAACCTATGTCGTAAACT
Source organism: Picea engelmannii (assembly GCA_009831015.1). Lineage (NCBI taxonomy): Eukaryota > Viridiplantae > Streptophyta > Pinopsida > Pinales > Pinaceae > Picea > Picea engelmannii. The sequence goes on along the minus strand of ML781394.1, from coordinate 553,188 downwards.
TAGGGCTTCATCCATACCAAGAATGATTGCAACAAAATATAAATGTGGGTATCTAAATAGAACTCGTAGGACAAAGTGGGTATCTAAACAACTTGCAAGACTTCTTCCATTTCAATAGAATAGTAATGATTGCAATATAATATATAAGTGGGTATAAAAACCTTGCATCATAAAAAAAAAATTGAAAGAGTACAAAATGAGAAAGTGAAAATGTATATTTGCAGAATACACACTCACTTATTCAAGATTTAGTACAAAACATGGTACTTACGAATTAGGTTACAATGTTAGCCCTCCAAAATTTAATATAAAATAAGTTAAGAAACAAACTTTCTTAATGGAATTTTATTGATGCAAAATTAATTTATTATTCAATTATGTAAAAGAAATAAAAAATATTATGTATATGATAATTTATATTAGTTGTAGAATTGTGTATATTGGTTTTATATATGAAGTTAAGGTAGAATGATTATATAAATTATATAATTTGAAAGGTGAATTTGTATAATGAAATTGAGTAGGACACTGAGAGTAGGATACTGAGTTTTTATTAGATTTATATTTGGGTTGAAACTAATTTTTTTTTTGGCTTTGTTTATATTTAATTAAAAGTTTGTTTTTAATATGTAAAAAAATAAGTTAATTGTACAACATCTAAAATATTTTATAGAAGTGGAAACTATATTCCAAAAACTTTATATAGAAATATTGAAATAATATCAATAAAAACTATTAATAACCTAAATGTAAGAGCATTTTTCCTCATAAAAATCATATAATTTATGTTAAATTTTTAATAAGTAATTTTCAAAAATATATATACTTAACAAATCACATAATAAGATCATTTATGTTCAATTTATGCTAATTTCTTATAAGATAGTTTCAATTAAAAATTGAAAAATTTAATATGATAAATCGTTCATTTATGTTAATTTTTTATTGGGTGTAGTATCCATTAAAAAGAAAAGAAAAAGACAATTCAATAAAAAAATTATACTTGATTTGCAATCCAGCCAGGAGAAATTAAGGATGAGATATATGCTACTATGTCCAGTAAACCCAACAAGGAAGAAGTACATGGAATAAAAAAGCATGAAAAATGGATAGTTTCTAGAACTGATTGAGCTTGACCACTAACCAGTAAATAAAGTAAAATTTTTAATTTGTGTTTCTCCAATGCAAGTCCTGACAGTTATAGTTCTTTTATCCTGTGACAGATTTTGTAGCTACTCCAGACCTTGTAATATGTTGTTGACTTAGATATAATATGTATATCAGAAACGTAGAACCCACTGATAAAAGATCTTGAGATCGGTCGAGGACGAAAGAAATTGTGCAATTGAAGTATATTGGTGTATGCAACCTATGGGGGGTTATTTTTACTACATTTCTAAAATTTAAAGAACTGACTAAACAACTAGAATCTCATCGAGCCCAGTAATATGTCTCTTTCGAACTATTTATGATATCATTCATACAATTAAAGAAAGAAAGCGATAAATCAGATCTATGCATGTAAATTAGGGCAAAATATTAAATACTGACAGTTGTGGAACTGTATATACTTCCACAAAGATCTTGTGCAGATTGATTCCCAATGATGTCAGTCTGAACGATGCCATCTCCAAGTAGCATCAAGTTGAACTTAGTTGAAGGAATCCCAACAATCTCTTCATACACCCCTGTTCTGATATAGATTATGAACCTCGTAGAACAATAGTATGGTGTGTTGTCCATCACAACTTGAACTGTTGAATATGGGGAGGAGCCATCCTTGGAAATAGTTAGATTAGGAACAATCTCATTCGTTGTTGGAATATTTTCATGTAGAAGGGATAGCCTTTTCTTGTCAGATGAAGATCTTGATCTCTCTAAATTCATAAGAGGTTTCCAGGAACTGATGTTGGGTCCATAAGTGCCCAATGGATCAACCATCCTTAAGGCATTTCTAGTTAAAATAATGACCCAATCTATGTGTTTTATGTCTCTTCTCATCATTTTGCTTCTTGTTGGCACGTGTTTCAATGTCGATTGACAGTCAGCATGGTAAGTGAGCACGATGCTCAAACATGTTTTAATAACTGGAATATTGTTTACATTGTACGGAGGAGTATCTTTTCTCTTGGAAATCCATCTAATGGAAGCCTCTAAAAACTCCAAGCAATTTAGGATTTCATTTGTTAAGTTCATATTACCTGCAGAGGCACCCTGCAATAGTCTTCCCAACAAAAAATGAATTTGACGAGATCCCTCTGAAGCTAAATCCATTTCCTCCATTACAATCTCACCAATATATGATATATAAATGCCCCTTGTGATCAAATACGATCTGCAGACATCTGGGAACTAGGTAGGTTCACATGCAAGACTGATTATTGAATATAGTTGATCCCAATTGTCATTCTCAATTAAATTTCTGTCGTGCTTCTTCTTAGAGATGTGGGTAAAAATAAAACGATGGAAAGGATGACTACTATCATGATTAGAACTGAGCCTATAATTAGAGAAATTCTAAAGCTTTTACTCAAACCCTGGTTGTTATCCGCAAGATCAAGATTTGGCTTTGAGATCTCACCTTCCACAGACTGAACCTCCCATTGATCAAAGTAAGCACTTACTTTAGATGCGTCTTCTAGCTCATGCTGATGAATATTCTTTATTTCTTCATCTACGTCATCTCCACCCATATTCTTTCCCCCCAACTCTATTTTTTTTTCACCCAAATACTGAATCTTCAAACCCCAAAATTACATCTAACAATTCTATATCATGAAACAAATACTAGTAGTGTGCATAAGACTTGTCCAACTCTAATACTTATAAATAAAAAAATTATTTGATAAAATATGGAGGCATGATCAGTTCTACCTATTCTATATTTAACTAAAACACCCACATAACCTATTGATTTTCCTACAATGATCTTCGATATTGGACTTGAATCTCATCTCCACAATCCTTTCATAAAATTCTCAACCAGTGATAGCCCAGCGCAAACCCATCCATCTATCCTCACTCGTTAAACCGCCCGAACAAAGATCCAAAGACTCACATCCAATATGCATCAGCGTATAAGCTCTGCTAGAGTTCATGGTCGTTTCCTCCAACAAGTTCTGTATCATTTCCACCAAATCACTCAACCGCCCGCAGGTTGGGAAATCAAGCGTGAAGGGAGCGGCTGAGAAGCAAACAACCAATACCACCTCCAACATCTCTTTGGTTTGATCGCCTCTTTCTCTTTGTCGTCTTCACATTTATCTATAATCAAATGGGTATCGGTGGAAGATAATACACATGGTATGAGAAGAGTCTAAAATTAGACCGGCGAAGTGAAGTCGATGGAAGAGAATACACGCATTAAGAGAAGAGTCTACTGCAAATTAACAAGCGTCAAATTCTTATACAGTTTGGACAGACGACAAAGGTCGAGCAAAACTTCCCCTTATATACCACCTTCGATGTAATAATAAATTAAATTTAATATTTCATTAAAAATGTTCTAATCAAATTTACACATCCTCTTAATTATAATGTTTCCTTTCAAAAAATTACATTATTTCTTTTCAAGTTTAATAAAAATAAATTTAATTTAATATTTCATTAAAAAAATTCTAATCAAACTTACACATCCCCTTAATTATAATGTTTCCTTTCAAACAAATATTATTTCCTTAGTTATAGTGTTTTTTTTGTTTTTTTTTTTAACTTTCTCTCTTTGAATTTATAAAACCTCACCTATTGCACACTTAAATGACATAAAATATTGAATTATCAATTTTAATAATATATTTTTTAATTTTATTTTAACATTAAAAATAGTATTTATCCCTATGTGATTGATAGATATTTGTTTGAACTATAGCCCTTCTTTTATCTATTTCTTTTGAAATATATTTATTTTTTATAAAAATATTTAGTTTGTGAGACAAGGGACCCCCCTTCGTGCAACAATTTTACTACTAAAGTCTACGGAGGTGTGCATACCCTATCCCCCTCTGGATTTGAACCCGTGACTTCCAAGGAGAAAACACATGTTCTTAACACACACCCACACACACACATAACTTTTTCTCCAAAGAAAATACAAGATAGATGAAAAAAAAAAGACATTAAAGATATATCAAAATGAAATGTTAATTTGTTCTCATTTCATTTCTTGCACATGATTATAGAAAACCAATCTAACCTTTTGAATATAATTAACCAGAGTCAAGGTTCTCCATAAAAAATGACATGCAGTATGAAGCCATGTAAATCCAAGACACTTTTCAAAATTTGCAAAATCAAAAGTTGAAGGAGAAATATGAATTTTTTATTTAAAAATAAGCTAACTCAGATTTGACTTGTTTTCAATCATACACTTCAAATTAGAATTTTATACTCTCAATTTCATTTAATTTCCTTTGGAATTCATATAATAATTTTAATGTGCCATCCGTTATATCTCATAAGGACTTCAAGAAGCTCACAATTTATTTAACTTTTTGGAATTTTCAGTGAGGGGTTTGGTACTCAAAATCAAATTGGTTGGCTTCAACCTATAAAATCCTATTAGGACCCATTCAAGTTTTTACCATTCAGATGTTTATGCCAATTGGCCATTTGGCCTTGGTATGATGGTTTTCAATTCTAAGACATTCCTATGACTTTACTTGAGAATTTCCTCCCATATATGTTCTGGGTGGGTTTATTTGAGAATCCCGCACCTTTCTAGATTCATTAATCAAGACAATTTGTATGCATGGTCCATGTGAGAATCCCAATAATGACAACTTCCCAGGATTAATTATTATCATATTTGGTGTGACTGTACTATTAAAAAACAATGGGTTGTAAGACTTAGAGAGGGTATACCTTGTGAGGGTAGGACCAACACTCGAATGTCATAAGGCAAGGATGAAATATTGTGTTGGGATTCATTCGTACTTGCACTTGTAGAAAAGATCATATAAATTTATATTAGCTACAATGGTAGCTACCACAACAATAATGGGTGTATCAATAATTGAGGTATGTATACATCCACACCCAAATGGGAAATCCCTTCCTCTATGGCCTGAAAATGTCAGAATATATGGCTTTTATTTTTATGTTAGTGAAATCTTTGTTGTATGTAGGGTAAACATGAGATTTCTTTGTAAATGTGATAACTTCTATGGATGTACATGGTGGGAGTGGCACGTTAATACCTTCTTCAGGAATTTTATTTATCATCTTGTTCTAGAACATGAGAGCATGCTCATATTGAAACTATATATATGTTCTTTATGGGTGAATATATAATTTGTTGATTATTCAACCAACCTCTTGTTTGCAGAGAACACTTACAATGGTTGCACATGTTGATTGCCACCATTTAAATTTTTCCCAAGAAATTGTCCCAATCTAGCTTCCCATCTACCACATTTTTGCAAGGTCACAGCTCTAAAATTTGAATTTCCTCTAGGAAATTTGGTATTTTAACAAGTAAGGACATAAGCAAATTATTCTTTTATGAGTTTACTCATGTGTGGATCACAATAAACACACTACTACATATGACCAAATTTCCACAGTTTTTCATTGCTATTGCCACACATATCCGTCGCACTTTCCGCGAAGGAAAACAATGTTTTTCACAGAACTTTTTTCGTCGCTATATCCATGCATTCATTTTTTGTGGAAACAATGATGAAATCAGACCGCCACATGTCACCATATTCAAAAGAGGCATACTTTTTTTCTGACGAAAAAATCATGGCAATAGCGACGAAAAAGCGTGGCAATAGCGACGAAAAAAGTGTGTCAGAGTAAAAACCCCACCATTGGCTTGCGACACAGATGCCATACTTGTGATGAAAAAGCATGGCAAGTAGCGACGAACAAGCCTGGAAGAGTAAAAACAACTATCAATAGCTTGTGATGTAGATGACATACTTGCGACTAACTATCGTCGCTATTGCCATGCCTTCTATAGGTTTTTTTAAAAAAAATGATAGTTTTCCCCTGCTTTCTAAGAAATCTCCTATCAAATCCTTTTGTGTGGATAAGGAAATCTCGGTTATGATTTTGAAACATGATCCTATATGAGGGCATATGCTATCTCATTTTTCAATATTAAATAGGCAATCTCAAGATTATTACCAAGTTTTGTGTATTTAACTATCACTAGAGAATCAATGAGAGCATCATTAAGTTTCTGCAATTCTGTATTCAGAAATGGACTTTAAACAATAAAAAATACTAATTTCATGAAGATGTATGTCATCGGATTCCGACCAAAAAAACATTTCGTAGAACAGTTAGACAACGCCCAATTTTCCATGTCGATTTTGAAGTGGGTGTGGGAGCATCTCAACTCCAAATTCTTGTTGGATCATGTTGTCATTGATGCCAAAGGTTTAATTAATTGATGTCAAAGGATTGATATCAAGTGATTGATTGATTGATGTCAAGGAATTGATTGATTCCAAAGGATGATTGAATGATGTCAAAGGTCAAAGGTTTGATGTCAAATGATTGATGTTGAGTGATGTCAAATGAACAATGTCTTATCATAATTGATGAAGTATGTATGGATCGATGTTAAGTGGAATCATAGTCATATGATGTCATTGCTATATGATGCATTGTTGGATTGATGTAAATATGAATCATTATTGTCTTATCATGGTTGATAAGGTGTACAAATGAATGAACTCTAAAGTGGTCCCTTTATGGTGAAATCCCTCACGGGAAGACGCTTTATGGTTGAGTTATCCTAGAAGTATGGTTGGCGAACCCATGCTTAAATGTGGAATAATGAGATGAATATCAGTGAATTTTTCAATGGAACTATCCTAAATGAATAGTGCTTGTCATACCATTTCCGGTGGTATGTGGAATGTCACATAACTCCTCATGGTTTGAGAGTTATGGCCTTACGAAGTTGGAGGACCCTGATATGTAGGCTTGAAGCCCCAAAAGGTCAAAGAAGTCAAAGAGCTTGCAAAGAAGAAATTATTATTTAAATGATAAAGTAAAGTGACAAAGTCAAGAAGGATTATTTAAATAATAAAGTGAAGTGAAAAAATCAAAGAAGATTATTTAAATGATAAAGTGAGGTGACAAAGTCAAGGAGGAATACTTAAATGATAAAGTAATGGAGAACTTTCTAATTATGGAAAGTAGTCAACCCTAAAATGAGGAAAATAGGTTAAGTGACCTAGAATTGGGTTAAGTGACCTAGAAGTGGGTTAAGTAACCTAGAAGATGCTTCTAAGGAAGATACTTGGAAAGTATAAATAAGAGGCAAGGGTCTCTTGTGAAATTGTATCTCTTGAGCATATATTGAAGATCTATTATGAGAGAGAGGAGATCTGGAGGATCTCATGGACGCATCAAAGTTTCGGTAAGTTTGAGATCATGATGACAAAAGCCTTGAAAGTTTAGAAACCCTAGTTTCTGAGGTATACGCGGGCTGCAGTGAGCCATGGCACGTACATACGCAGGCTGAATGAAGACATAACGCATACAGTGGATGAAGTCATGAAGACTTGTGTGTGATTTCATGACAGGCTCTTGAAGACTGAAGCAGGTTCCATATCTGCATTCTATGGGCTCATATCTGCCATAAGAATCTATGGTATGGTTACATTGTTGTCTTGATGGATACTTTTGCTTGTTGTGTAGTGAATGCTTAAGGCAATCTTGGTATGGTTGTTGTGATGTGGTTTTTGTTGGTTGATAGAGTGAGAAACACTATTATGATTCAGTACTGATATGATTGCCATAATATGTTGATTGCTTATACATGATTAAGTAGCATTCATATTGTATGGTTGAGAAGCATGAGTAAGTTGTTGGAGAGATTGGATGTGTTGTGATTGGTTATGGGTCAGATTGGACAATGAAAGACATAATAGAATGTGATTGACGGTTGCAGAGGATTTGAGTTGATCTTGAAGAGAAAACCCTAAGTAACTCAGATGCGATACGTAGGCTATAGTACAGACTGGTCGCATACACACATGAGATGTACTACTGGTAGGGCGCGTACATACACGTGTTGCACTACCGACATGTCACATACCTATTGACAGATTGATATCTGTTGAGGATTGTTGCCTCATCTCAGTTGGTGCTGAGGGTGCAAGTTGAGTCTTGCATTATAGAGATGGTTCTCTTGTAGAGTTGTACTCTATTCTGTTGTTGCTGATAACCCAAGGATTGTAGTCCATAATAAAAAGAAAATTGTACATACATCTTGTGCTCCTTGTGTTCCTTGTGGTGATGGTTTATTGATGATATATGTTGTTGTTATCTGTTGTTGATGTATATTTACATTTGACTGGTTATGAATGACAGTAATAAGTAATGAGTAAATGGTTATTGCTAACCAAGAAGTTTGTGAAGGGGAAAATTTTTGAAAAAGATCCCCACACTCATTCACCCCCCCTCTAAGTGTGGTCGGTGTGTCCAACAATTCTCACACCTACCAACGTTCTCACCATCCATTCGAATTTTCCATGTCGATTTTGAAGTGGGTGTGGAAGCACATCAACTCCAAATTCTCACACCTACTAACATTCTCGCCATCCATTCTAAGAACCGTGGACAATTTTTTCATGCAGCTTGAATATAGCTAGTTTGAGGCTATGTCGATCTGTTAGCCTACAAAGAAAAGGAACAATTATTGATCAAAGATAACCCTTCTTTCTATAATGCCAAGGTTAGGAGAGAATTCATGGGCCTAATATATGTTTTCTTATCAAGCTATTGAGACATGGGCACATAGGTAGAACCCATATATGTTACAATCAACCAATTTGATTGTGCTAGTATTGGAGCGAGAGTTGCAACAATGTCCAAAAGGTTCAAAATCTAGGTAATGTTCATGTAGTAATAAGACAAGGGAATAAATATGAAAAGTACAATGCACCTATATCTAAAGTTCAAACCATTGAAATTTATTAAAACCATCTTCATATATGCAACAAGTTCAAGAAATCTTGATAAAGTAGCACAATACTTCTATCTAGTGACACACAATGACATGTGAACGATTTATTTGTTAATTTGAAGCATAATTAGAAGTCTCTCAAGTCATTTTCCTCACAAATATGGATGGATACAATGTGTCACTGTAGGTTCATCAATGCTTGTCTTTCCTAAAAAACATGTTACAACGTACTATAAACAATGCAAAGTGAAGGAACCTTGAAGCGAGATAGACTTAGGGAAGCATGACATTGAGAAGCCAATAAACCTAGGAAAGTGTGAGAAGTCATATGGAACTTATGACTTAATTCAAAGGCATCTGGCACTTACGATTTAATTCTTCGATGTTGTAGAGCCATAATATATTTTTGGACATGAATACTATCATTATTTTTGACAATTTTCATTACTTGTTGAAACTCAAATAAAAAAAATACAATCTACAAAATAAGTTAATTAGATATTCAA
>ML781394.1:513917-532733 GCA_009831015.1 Picea engelmannii | reverse complement strand
AGTTGTTGCATGGATAGAGTGTTGGTAAGCATGTGCAACATAAGAAAATTGTTTCCATGTCAGGAACCAATTGGTCCTAGTAGAAGGAGGTCATTCGCACATCCTCTTGTAATGAAATCCAACATTCACACATCCTCTTGTAACGAAATCCAACTAGAGATAAATCCATAGCAAGAACTCGAGCCAGTAATGAAATCCAACATTCATAGTTATATCCATGTTCAAGAGAAACAAAAAGATGGCACATTGTTCTAGATTGGTCCTCTAATATTTTGGAGACCAAAAGGCCTCTTAATGGGGAGGCTTGTAAACATAAAGTTTCATAAAGTTGCATAAAGTTGCATAAGTTCCATAGTTGCATAAACTTGCATATAGTTGCATAGTTGCATAGTTTCATAAGTTGCATGTTGCATAAAGTTGCATGTTGCATAAAGTTGCATAAGTTGCATAGTTGCATAAGTTGCATAAAGTTGCATAAGTTGCATGTTGCATAAAGTTGCATAAGTTGCATTGTTGCATAAAGTTGCATAGTTTCATAAAGTTGCATAAGTTGCTTAGTTGCATAAAGTTGCATAAGTTGCATAGTTTCATAAAGCTGCATAAGTTGAATAGTTGCATAAAGTTGCATAGTTGCATGTTGCATAAAGTTGTGTAGTTCCATAAAGTTGCATAAGTTGCGTAGTTGCATAAAGTTGCATAAGTTGCATGTTGCGTAGTTTCATAAAGTTGTGTAAGTTGCATAAAGTTGTGTAGTTGCATGTTGATTTATAAAGTTGGATAGTGATCTGGTGGTGTGTAGGAAGAGGCCTAGCACCTTCAAAATGATCATTCTCCTCCAACTATCCAACTTTAAAGTTGCGTAAGTTGCAAGTTGAGAAATCAAGGGATTCCACCGACACTCATTTAAATTTATTTTTAATCGCTTGCCAATAATTCTTTTAGTTTGTTGATATTGAGTTCGCACATGAGGTAGTTTATATCTATGAGGATTTAGGATCAATTTTTCAAGCTTGAATTTGATGTGTAAATATTTATGAAGGTATTGGATCCATTAATGACTCCTTAGTACTGTTGACGAGTTGAAGAAGTTTTGGAATCACCAAGAAACCATGGAAGCTCAATGGTGCATAGAATAAGAGTTTAATTTTTTTATGATTAATGGAGAATTTACATTGTAGAATCTCCTTCAATATTTTGTTGTTATCTCTATGAAGCATTTTGTCAAGAAAACATCTAAGTCGTTGACGTGAAGGACTTATTGATTTCCCATTCCATCATTTTTCCTCATGATAGATAAATCACTAAGTCAGGAGACCAAAAGTCCTTTAAAAGTTAGTAATTTAACCTTCATCATTGAAGTAAGAAAAGAAAGGTGTCAAATTTTTTGTCTATTTGGATAATTTAGCCAAGAAAAGTAAAATTTCTAGGTTTGGAGGCTAGTGAGTCTCCAATCCTAGTGACTAAACCTTCTTGAGCCTTAAGGTATATGATTTACCCCCAAAAGAAAAATCACTTATTGATCTGCAAACAAATATAATTCATTTGAATAATTGAGCATCACCATAGTAAACAAGAAGCAATATTTGTTGTTCAATATTCTGACCAATATGTTTATTTTAAATTTCAACTTATGATATTTTACGATTGCATTATCTTGTTGGCTAGTGGTTTCAAGATTGAAGTTTTCAATGATAAATTTTTTACAAGACCAATCCCTCCATGCCTTTTCCTTTTCTTATGAATCTCATGTTTAAAGGAATGTTATTGTTTAATAAATCACCAACTGAATAATTTTATGAATGTATCTTTCTTCCATTACTTGATTGAACCCTCACATTTCATATTGGAAATTTTTATGAAGAACTTGGAGAAATGGATTTTGAAGTTTGGCATATCATGTTTCAAGGCATTGTCATTCATGAGATTGTAAGGAAAAATGGAGTATTGAAAAATCAAGTGAAAACCCTCACCATTTCATCAGTTGGATGCAATGAATTTATAAAACTAAGAGGATATCTGGTATACCTTACAAAGTAGAAATCCAAGCCCATCTAATAAACTAATACTAGAAGTTAAAATATTGGTGAAATTACAATGAATAGAGGTACTCACCATTCTTGGTGCCCTTCATTCCCTCACATTCTATCTCAGTGCCCTCGACTCACCCTCGCAATATATCTATGTGCCTTTGGCTCACCCTCCAAGTCTATCATCGTTCGCAGTCTATATCTATTCACTCAACTCACCCTCGCAGTCTATCTCCCTCAACTCATCGTTCATAGTCTATCTATTCCCTCAAATCACCCTCGTAGTATATCTCCTCACCTCACAGTCACAGTCTATCTCCCCTCCGTGTTCCCTCACAGTCGCAGTCTATCTCCCCTCTGTGCCATGGAAGTCTATCTCCTCACCCTCACAATCTTCTTTGTGCCCTCAGTTTTTCGCGTAGTGATCTCCTTTACCTTGTTCGTGTGCACAATGATATGATCAGTAATGGTTTTTGTTTTTGTTTTATTTTATTTTAGTTTTAATATATCTTTTATAATTTCTATTTTTTCTATTTTTATTTATTTATTCATTTTGGGTTATGCTATGTTATATATATAATATACATAAATATATTATTTATATATATTATATAAACATGATATATTACATAGTATATAATTAAATATTATATTATATGATGATGATGATGATGATGATGATGAGAACGACATCGATGATGAAGAGGATCATGATGATGAGGACGATGAAAACGATGATGAGGATGATGTGTAATGGGTTAATTTCATAGTAAATGTGTTTAGGATCATAGTGGTTAGAGGTTATAGTGTTTGTGGTCAAAATGCATTAAGGGAAGATGACCATGACGACGACGACGATAATGATGATGATTTTGATGATGATGATGATGTAGCCATATGGTGTTATTTAATCCATTGACAACCATGGAACAATATACCTATATTTTTGTTTCTTGTGACCAACCAGTGGAGTGAAGGGATATTCAAAACTATATATTATATTAGAGGGTGAGGGTTGAATGTCCTTGAATATTGTAGCATTCCTTGTGATCCATATAATACCCCATAGGATGTGCAGGGGAAGGGAAATCAAGTGTTTTTGGGTTCGTCTATATTTAAACCATTCGTTCCAAGCCTATTCCAACAACTCTCTTTCCTATTATCCACTAAAAAACAAGGTATTTACAACACCATGTACTTGACAAGTGAAATTATTGTGGAGAAACACATGATTGGTTGTCTTAGAATTTTATTTGGTGCGTATTTTTGCTTAAGGTTAGGGAATGTAACTCAAGCCCTTGCAGAGCTATCAAGGAGGTCATTGGAATAATTGATGCATTGATGGAAGGGATTTAAGGCCAAGATCCATACACCATAGGATTTTCCTCTAAAAGGATAAAAAACAATCACTACAGATGATGATCATTAAGTGATAACACTATCTTGAGAGATGACTATTTCCTTAGTAAATCCACTCAATTGACAACATGCACATTCAGGCCTACATTTTGGGTTGTCAAACACATGACAGTGACTATTTTCTTATGGAGAGAGATCAGATGACTCACATCCATGTGGGTGTTAAGTCCCTTACATAACCCATATGTATTATACCTTGAAATTCATTGAAATCTCGATAGGAGTCATAGAGAAGTGGGATTGGACACTTGGAGGAATTTGAAATGTGTAAACTTCCACATCAAGCATGGCCTCTCTAGAATCATGGGGTCATTGGAATCAAGGAGGGATGAGGATTTAGAATTATAAATAGATGTGGATAGTTGGAGGAGAATGATCATTTTGAAGGTGTCAGGCCTCTTCCTACACACCACCGATCACCTATCATTGGCAGTCTTTGTATTGATCCCTTTTAGTTTTGGGTTGTTAGTATTTTCAATTGCACACACCTTTCAATCTAGTCAAAGTTCAATTAATGTCTCTTGTTTATGTAGGTTTATAAAGCCTCATCCCAATTCCCATATGCCTCCAACCTTGTGATCTAATCATTTGGTGACAAGTGTCATGAAGGGTGATGCCTAAGACTAGGGGTAACTTTCAATTCAAGGCTAGGAATGACTAGGCCCACATCAAGTGAAGGAAGAAAATTAAGAAGGTACATGTGTTGTCCCATTCCATGTCAACAAAAACACATCCATTCATTGGGAACACTAAAACCCTACAAATCGATGACTCCACCCAGGTCCTTACAGTTACAATCTCTTCTAATTGAATCCTATTTATTGATTATCCTTATGGATGTGGGGGAAAACTACATTGATAGACATTGTAAACACCCTATTGATGACTCCATGAAGGTAATAAATTACATTATGTGTAACTAATTATTCATGGCCTATCAATTATCCTTCCTAAGGGTCGATGGGTACAAATATAGGAGCAGATGATAATAAAGGGGTTTGACATTAAAGATTGGTGTTAGAGATATATTGCCCATTTTATAGTGGATAGAAGAAGGAATTGACCTTACATACAAAGAAAGGAATTATAAATTATATGCATAGAGACGAAGACATTTTTTTTTATCTATAGTCAAAGATAAATCCAAGATACCAAATTGAATGAGGAAAATAGCTTTTTGGTAGGCAGTGATGAAGCAATTCTAGAATATGTGGATAGCATTGAAATTTCCTTCTATATGAAATACATAATTTGATATTTCAAGCAAAGAGTGGATTGATTCCTCCAAGTTTTTAATTAACTAGGTGGCAATGATTCTCAATAATCAATGGACATTGTTGAGAGAAGATAAAACTTCTGGAAAATATGTTCTTAAAAGATCCATGAGAGCCTTGGTAATTGTAACCGATTACATATTGAGTTAACAAATGAAGCATCTTCTTCTAGTTGGATTTTCAAACTATGTTATAAGTAAATGAGTCCCATTTCCATAGTGTACTATTGAAACAAGTAGCAACAAATATTATTTACCTTTTTCATAAGGAGAAATCCATCAATGAGTAGATCATAGAAATTTTAATGTGCATCATACTAAGAATTTTATTAAAAATAACTTTGTGAAACAAGAGGCCACATCTATGTTTTATTCCAAAATAATTTTAGACAAGTCCAGGCCATTGGAGTTAACTTAAAGAAACCCAAGGAGGATGAGGCACTCTTGAAGTTGTTCTTAGTTTTTCTTCTAGAGTAGACGAAACACATCGAGTCAAGATGAATATGCATTGTACGAAAATCATGATTAGAAATAGAGAATATCCCAAACAACTTTTCTCTAACTTGAAATGACATCATTTAGGGATAAAAATGCCTAGAAGAGCTTGGAATTGTGAAAATTAAAAGAAGGGGTCGTGCTTCTAATAATATTTTTCTCATTGGATGATTGAAAACACAAAGAACAAATATTTTGCAGGTGCTTTCCTTCACAATTGCAACCATTTAGATCTCACAAAAGAAGTCAATGCATTCCAAATAATGAGCTCTCATAATAAAAACACAAAGTTTGGAAAGAATATGCCATGCACTCGTTGAAAAAGAAGAACAAAGATAGGTGTTTGACACACCTACTCATCATTGCATTGTTTGCAATCAAACTTGGTATACAAAATATGTCCATGTCAACAAACATCGCTATTGAAAACAACCAATTTTTGAATGGAGCACCTCACATTAGTGACAAACACAAACAAAAACAGTTTGAAAAAATTTCAACATTGGCCCCACATTGTTTCCCGTGTCTAGTCCTAGTACAATTTCCGTTCCTTATTCCTTGTAAAATTAGTTCGACATTACACATGTCCCTGCATCTAGTACTACAAGGGATTATTTTTATGGTGTTGATTAAGCAATCAATGAAAAATATGGATTTTTTATCACAACCATGACACATATAAATTGTATATACAATATTAATGTAGAACCTGAAAGAAAAATGAAGAAAGACCGATGAAAACTTAAAACTTGCGTCAACCAATTTGTGTACTTTGAAATAAAATTAGGGTTTATGGTTTACATGATGAATTGATGATGGAAGAAAGTGGGTGTGTGAGTCAAATTTGAGTCCAAAAACCCTCCCATATTGTTAAGGCATGCAAATAGTCTATCCATGTCAAATTTTAGTGCATACAGAAACAGTTTGAAAAAATTTCAACGTTGGCCCCATTCACAGGTCACCGTTTCCTGTGTCTAGTCCTAGTACAATTTCTGTTCCTTGTTTCTTGTAAAATTAGTTCGGCAGTACACACGTCCCTGCATCTAGTACTGCAAGGGAGTATTTTTATGGTGTTGATTAAGAAATCAACGAAAAAGAGGGATTTTTCATCACAACTATGACACATATACATTGTATATACAATATTAATGTAGAACCTGAAAGAAAAATGAAGAAAGACTGATGAAAACTTAAAATTTGCGTCAACCAATTTGTGTACTTTGAAAGACAATTAGGGTTTATGGTTTACATGATGAATTGATGATGGAAGAAAGTGGGTGTGTGAGTCAAATTTGAGTCCAGAAACCCTCCCATATCGTTAAGGCATGCAAATAGTCTATCCATGTCAAATTTTAGTGCATACAGAAACAATTTGAAAAAAATTCAACGTTGGCCCAATTCACAGGTCACTATTGCCTGTGTCTAGTCCTAGTACAATTTCCTTGTAAAATTCATTCGAAAGTACACACGTCCTCACATCTAGTACTGCAAGGGAGTATTTTTATGGTGTTTATTAAGTAATCAACGAAAAAGAGGGATTTATGGTCCATGCCTAGGGATTTTGTGGAATCACACATGAAATATGTGATATAACAATGGTAATTTCAAATGCTTTTGTAACATGAAGTATGGTTCTCATGGTTGTCCAAGGAATTCTCTAGGGACAAATGACAAGGTACAAGATCATAGAAATTTCCTTAGAGATGCATGGGCCATTCATCACAACCATTTTTATAGTGTTGATTAAACAATGAACGAAAAGAGGGATTTTTCATCACAACTATGACACACATACATTGTATATACAATGTAGAACTTGAAATAAAAATGAAGAAAGACTGATGGAAACTTAAAACTTGCATCAACCAATTTATGTACTTTGAAAGAAAATTAGGGTTTATGGTTTACATGATGAATTGATGATGGAAAAAAGTGGGTGTGTGAGTCAAATTTTAGTCCAGAAACCCCTCCATATCATTAAGGCATGCAAAAATTCTTTCCATGTAAAATTTTAGTGCATACAAAAACAATTTGAAAAACTTTCAACATTGGCCCCATTCACAGGTCACCATTGCCCATGTCTAGACCTAGTACAATGTTTGTTCGTTGTTCCTTTTAAAATTCATTGAGAGTACACATGTTCCTGCATCTAGTACTCTATATTTGAGTCTAGAAACCCTTCCATATCATTAAGGCATGCGAACAATCTATCCATGTCAAATTTCAGTGCATATAGAAATTTTTTGAAAGAATTTCAACATTGGCCCCATTCACAGGTTACTGTTACCCATTAGGTTGTTGTTGAACTAGATTACATATGAGAATGAACCTCCATACGAAAAATAAAGCTAGATATTGTCAAGAAAAATCAAGATTATTGTTGAACTAGAGTGATGTTTGAGTCTGGAAACCCTCCCATATCGTCAAGGCATACAAACAGTCTATCCATGTCAAATTTCAATTCACACAAAAACATTTTGAAAAAATTTCAACATTGGCCCCATTCACAGGTCATTGTTTCCCATCATGTACTCTATCCCTAGTACAATTTCTTTTAATAGTTGTTTCCTTTAAAATTTGACCAAGAAAATTAAAATGAAATGAGGATGAGCTGGGTCGATATATAGAGTGGGTGTGTGAGTAATATTTGCGTCTGGAAACCCTTCCTGACCGACCTGATGGGGATGAAATGTGACCACATAGGTGGACACATAGGTTGATGAAATGCCTCTACAACCCCAAATTTTGAACACCTGGCCTAAACGTCGGTTGTGTTGCAAAGTTTACTTAACGATCATTCAAAATTGAATTTTAGAAGAGTGAACCTTATTAGGTAGTTTACTTCATAAGAACCCGTTAAGAACCAAATATCAATATAGCATAGAAAAACCTCAGAAAAACTACTCAACACCTTGAAAAAGAGAAAATTTCAGATAATAAGCCTCTTCGAGGGGGCAACCTCCTTTTACCCCACTTAAATGTTCAAGTACAAGATGATTCAAAATGAAAATGTCTCCTTGGTATATATAGCAGACTAGGAGGTATAATTACAACTAATGGCCTAAAGATGACATAAATAAAATAACATTACTAATATAATATGCCCCAATTAAGGGGTAATGATCCAATATTAGGGCTTAACATGCCCCTCCCCTTGAGACAAGTGTTTTCCACAATGCTTGAGTAACTCTGGATGCTTCTGTATAAAAGACTCATCTTCCCAAGTGGAATCTTCAGCTAGTAGTTTCCTCCATTTAATGAGATACTCTGAAATAGATCTATTCCTTAGCTGGTGAATTCTTGTGTCAGTGATGGCTTCAGGCTCCAATATGATTTTTCCTTCCTCATCAAGTTCTGGAAATATAGTTTGAACTAGGATCTTGTCACCTATAACCTTCTTTAAGCATGAAACATGGAAAACTGGGTGTACTCGTGAAGATGTAGACAACTCCAATTTGTATGCCATAGTACCTGTAGTGTCCCCAAGGCCGAGCCCTTTGTAAATATGGGTTATGAAATGAATTGTAAATATGTGTTATAGGCTGGTGAGCCAAGTTTGTATAAGTCGGCGGGCTTATGTGATTGTTAGGCTAGAGAGCCTAAGGGTTGTAGGCCAAGGGCTTGGTTTTGTACCTGTATGTATGCAACACATTAATAAAATATAAACACCGCTGCGTGCAGGCCGACATGATGAATGAGTGATGGGGGACTAAGCATCCATAGAGAGGGCAAGGGATTAGGGGTTGGAAGGTGGGAAAAGGGTCTAAGTGTTAAGCCTAGGGGGCTTAAGCCTTGGGAATAATATTTTAATATTATTCCAACAGACATGTGAATAATATGTTTTTACCCTAAGTTCTTTTGGAATGACAGGTGACTTCAAAAGGGTGGGAGGAGTGCATGTTGATGGAGGCATGCAGCTTCATGGGTGACAAGTGTCAACCCAAGCCCATGCAAATAAGAGGGATGAGATGAGCCGTGTTGGGGGTTCTCTCCCATTCTACCTGACCTTCTGAACAGTACATCCGATCCAACCTCTGCATGAGACCTCGTGCAATTCTAAAACCGTGGGGGGAAAAGTCTGTGTTGATTTCTGGGATAGCCTATGTTGATTCTGGAAGGCTGAGACACCCTCTGTCTGAAGAGATTGAGCCTATGTGTGGAATCTCTGTCCCAAAGCCATAACCATGAGACCATCCTGTCATTGTTGAGCCTGTTGGAAAGCTCATGTCTATTTTCCCCGTTGGCTGTTGTGGCCACGCAGTGCTGTACTGCGTGTGGCTTGTTGGCCAATTTGTACAACACTCTCTCCAGGTGAGAGAGGTGATTGAATTGAAAGAACAAGTTTCTTGGCCTGTGAGCGACTCTCTCCAGGTGAGAGAGTGCGCAGAGGAAGGAGAGAACTCCCGGAAGGAACCCTGTAGCTGCCACAGAGCTCAGAGACTTCCGGTCTGGTCTGTTGTTGTAACCCAAGGCAAGGGAGGTTAGTAGCCAAAGGACTATCTAGGTGACAGAGAAGGTGTATACTCCTGGGGTGGAACAGGCATGTGGGGAAGGAGAGTCTGTGGGCAGTGAGCATGAGTGGCTCCTGGGAGAGAATTCCTTCCTTGTGACTGTGTGTTTTCCCTATAACCTCAGCCTAGCCTAGGATTCCTTGCCTTGGGGTGGAGCTTAGTCCCAACTCGGGGGTGACCTATTGCTGAGCTTGATGAGCAATGTGGTCTAAGGCTGGGAGGTTCGTGGAAGGCCTGCACCTGGTTGGTGGAATTACCACAGTTACAAGATAAGTATCAACTTATGTTAAATGTTATGTTTTGCATGCCTGTGATGCTTATATTTTATCATGTATTCTGTTGTGCAGATGAATTGTTGCTAATGACATGGAATATTTGCATTAGTAGTAATTCTTATATTTACTCTGAGTTTAAATGTATTTCTTTCTTAAATGCATGTTGTTTATAATTTGAGAGTGAGTGTTATATTTCCGCGAAGTATGGTAATAGAAAAGTGGTGTTACAATTTGGTATCAAAGTGATTAAGCCTTGCCATCGAAAAGTGGTGTTACAATTTGGTATCAGAGCCAAGGTTTCAACACTGAGCCTAGATCGGCTAGTTGAGTGGTCTTTGGACCAAGGGTGAGAGGAAAAATTGTGTCTGGAGGACCAATTTTGGACCCTGGTATGGTCTGGAGTGTCAAGGAGTTACTTGACCATGCTTATAAGCTTAGGAGGTATAGCGGTGTGGTGAAACCATAGTTGGTGTGGTATATGGCCACAGGGAGAGAGGACTCCACACCAGCAGTGCTGGAGCCTTAGGATCTATTCGGGAGGGAAGTAGTGAACCCTTGTGACTATAGGAACGGGAAAACATGCGCAGGTTTTAAAAACCCTTTGGAGTTGCACAAGAGCGTGGGAATCGCGATACGCGAACCCCCGAAAACCCAAAAACCTGAGAATATCTATGATGTAGATCTGGGAGGAAGGCTCGACCATTAGATTTGGCAGAGTCGCGCTCGAGTTAGTCGCAAAAACCTTTCAGATTTCACAAAGTTGGGAGATGGGAAGTGAGGAAGGTGAACACCTCCAAAACCCGAAACCCAAAATCCCGAAATGATCTACACCGTAGATCGTAGGAAGGGAGTTGACCGTCCAATTCAGCGGAGGAGTAAACTGTAATTTTGGGATTTCAGCAAATGGAAGTTCGAGATGTGGGATGCATGAACTCCTGATGCCCGAAACCCCGAAACGCCGAAAAGATATGCACCGTAGATCTGAGGAAGGAGTCTAACCATGGGATTTTGCTTGGAATGGACGTGGGCGCATGAATGTGTACCACATGCCAGTGAGTCGAGAAGATAGGGGAGAGTGGTGGAACCTGATGACGTCACCAAAGGTGACGTGGACCCTCCTGAACGTACCACGCGCCACTGTGGTGAAGGGCGACAGCTGTGCTGTGGGCTCGGAGGATAAAGTAAATTGGAATTCGAAAGTCAAGGGTTGGAAAGGAAAGCGAGTCTGGAAGTCTCAAGAATAGAAACCTTGAAACCCGAAGTCCTAAAGTCCTGAAGTCCCGAAGTCTTCGGAGACGGAAGAACCGTAGCAGATTTTAAGAGCGACAACTGTGCTGTGGGCCCAAAGAGCAAGGAAACTGAATTTTTGGAATTTGGGAATTGAGGAAACAAAGATTAGGATTCACTGCATCGTGAACTTCTGATTCACGAAATTCCGAAAATATCTGGACCGTTAAACCCAACTCATCGAGGATCGTTGGATCCCGTACAAGAAACCGTGTATCGGATTTCGGGGATTCTAGCGACAAGAAGTTGGGAGTCACTGCGTTATGAAATCTTGGGTGCCGAAGACCCGAAACTTGAAAGCGATTGTGAGAGCCTCGTGGACCAAAATCCCGAAGCCAGAAGTCTCGAAGTCCCGAAATTGCAGAGCTGTCAGAGCTCATAAGACTTTGTGAAGTTAAAACGTTTTCTCACTCACGTTGATTTATGAATATTATGATTTTGTAAGGGTTAAGGCCTGACAAACTTCGGTTGACTGTATGTTGTGTGTGCATAGTTCAACGAGTGTCAGGATAGCCGAAAACCGATGATGAGTATGGAATTGGAAGAGGCGCAGATTGCCTCTGAAACAGAGGACGAAAGGGTAGGAAGGAATGTCAACCTGGGAGTCGAAGGAACAAAATCTAATGGGCATGAAAAAGATATGGATAAGGAAGGACATATTATGAAAATCATTGAAAGATTGCAGAAAGATGCCCAAGCTCACCGAGCTGATAACCGAAAACTCATGAAAATCAGGGATCGACAGGGTGAATTCAACTTAAAAATGTTGAAGAGCCTGGAAAGAATAGAAAATAAATTGGAAAAAGAGAGTGACACAAGTAGATCAAGAAGTGTCAGAACCCCTGAGAGGAGAAGGAGGTCGAGGAGTGGTAGCAGAAATTACCGTCTCTCCCCGAAGCATTCTGGCAAGGAAACACACAGTAGTTCAAGCCCGTCCCCTACCAGAAAACACTGAAAATATGGAAAGGATGAATTGAAAGGGGAGATGAACAAGTTCAAGCCTCCAACGTTTGATGGAAAACATAAGAAGGAGGAAGATGCCGAGACATGGTTGCTTGGCATGAAGAAATATTTCCAATTGCAGAACTACTCCGCTCATGTAGAAGGAAGAATTGCGATGTACCAGCTAAAAGGGAAAGCATCCATGTGGTGGGATCAGTTTGTGCAAGTGCAGCACATCAGAGAGAAAGATATCACTTGGAAGGAGTTTAAGAGGTATTTCGAGAAGAAATACCTGACCAAAAGATATTATGACAGAAAGATGAAGGAGTTCTTTGAACTCAAGCTAGGCAACATGACCATTGATGAGTACGAACGAAGTTTCTTGGAACTGCTGAAGTATGTTCCATTCATCAAAGATGATATTGTCAAGATTCAGAGGTATCTGAGTGGACTGCCACCTTCCATCAGTGATGAGATTCAGTATGATGATCCTAAGACTATGGAAGAAACAATAAGAAGGGTGAAATGCTTGTATGAACAACAAAGAGAAAAGCCTACCTTTCGGAAGGCTTGGGATGACTAGAAGAGGTTTAAGAAGGAACAAAGGAAAAAGGGAAACAAGCCTCCCTTCTTCAGAAACAGTCCTAAGGGACAACCATCCTTTAGAGAGCCTAGGAAGGCTGAAGTGGGTGAGAAAATGCTAAGACCGCCACCTATGGAGTGTGGGGGTTGTAAAGGAAACCATAGGTACATAGACTGCCCCCACAGAAAAGATAAAGTGAGAACTATCCATACTGTTCAAAAAGATGAAACAGTGGAGGATATGGGCAGTAGAATGCTAAGGATATACATATCCTTGGACAACAAGCAAGCAGAATTTCGATCGCACATGATTGAAGTGGAAGGTATGATTAACAACCGACCACTCATTATTTTAATTGATTCAGGGGCTAGCCATAGTTATGTAGATCCTAGGGTGGTGGAAAGTTTGCATTTAACAAGAAGCAAACATGAAAAGTATTGGCTAGTACAGTTAGCCACAGGAACCAAAAGGAAGGTCACTGAATTGGTTAAGTCCTGTTTAGTGGACATGAAAGGATTGAGCACTAAGGATGAATTGAATATTCTGCCTTTAGGCTCTTACGACTGCTTAATTAGGATGGACTGGTTGGACTAGCATCATGCCCTTGTGGACTTCCATAACAAAAGGTTTACATGCCTGGACGAAGAGGTAAATCAGGTAACAGTCCAAGGAATTCCCAGAGCCATGGATGTTAGAGAAATCTCAGCCATGCAGCTGAAGAAGTGTTACAGGAAAGGCTGCCAATTATTTTCACCCCATGTGGGAGAAGCATCTAGAGATGCAGTCTCGAAGTGGAAGACCATGAGGTACTCAAAGAGTTCAAGGATGTATTTTAGGAGGTACCTGGACTACCTCCGAAGAGGGACATCAATTTTTCTATAAATTTTATACCAGGGGCAGCTCCAGTTTCGAAAGATCCTTATAGAATAAGTACGCCAGAGCTGAAAGAGTTGCAATTACATCTTGAAGAGATTTTGAAGAAGGGGTACATTTTCCCCAGCGTGTCACCTTGGGGAGCCCTGATCCTATTCGTGAAGAAGAAATATGGGATGTTGAGGTTGTGCATTGATTTCCAGCAGTTGAATAAGGTAACTGTCAAGAACCAGTATCCTCTGCCAAGGATCGATGATCTTTTTGATCAGTTGAAGGACGCAAAAATATTTTCAAAAATAGATCTTAGATCTGGATATCACCAAGTGAGAATAAATGATGAGGACATCAACAAGACTGCCTTTAGAATAAGGTACGGTCATTATGAGTTCACGGTGGTGCCATTTGGATTGTCAAACGCACCTGCTGTTTTCATGTGCTTAATGAATGGTGTATTCAGGGACTATTTAGACAAGTTTGTCATAGTCTTCCTGGATGACATCTTGGTGTATTCCAAGTCAGAGGAAGAGCATGAGCAACACCTGAGAATGGTGTTGCAAGTGTTGAGAGAACACTAGCTGTATGCCAAGCTGAGCAAATGGTCATTTTATCAAAGACAGATCCATTACATGGGACATATTATTTCAGAAGAGGGGATCGTTGTGGATCCTGAAAAGGTTGAGGCCATCCGAGAATGGTTAGCGCCAAGGAATGTGGCAGAAGTTTGATCTTTTATGGGTCTGGCAGGCTACTACAGAAAGTTTATAGCCGGATTCTCAAAGATATCTCACCCTATCACTTCCTTGCAAAGGAAGGAGAAGAAGTTTCAGTGGACTGAAGAGTGTGAGAGCAGTTTCCAGCGATTGAAGCAGTTGTTAACTAGCGCTCCAATCCTAAATATTGTAGATCCAAATATGGATTTCGTGGTGTGCACATATGCGTGTATGGAGGGGCTAGGAGGAGTTATCAGCCAAGAGGGATTTGTAATCTGTTATGAATCCCGAAAACTAAAAGAGCATGAAAGGAATTATGCCACTCATGATTTAGAGCTGGTAGCAATCGTCCACGCATTGAGGAAATGGAGACATTACCTCATGGGAAGGAGATTCGAATTGAGAATAGACCACAAGGGTCTGAAGTATTTATTTGATCAACCGACTTTAAATGCCAGGCAAACCAGATGGTTGGAGTTTCTATGCAAATATGACTTTGATATCAAGCATATCAAGGGTAAGGAAAATAAGGTGGCTGATGCACTCAGCAGAAAAGTGCATGACTTACATGCTACAACCATTAGCATGTACAGGACTGATATCAGGGATAGAGTTCTGGAAGCTACAAATGTTGATTTGCAGTTCAGAGATTTGGTAGCAAAGCTATAGCAACGTGAGAGACCACAGACCAAGGAAAGTTACACCTTGGAAGCTAATGGCTTACTTCTGTATAAAAACAGAGTGTACATGCCCAATGTCCAAGAATTGAAACTGGAAATTCTAAAAGAAATGCATAACGTGACCTATGCCGGACATCTTGGTTATCAGAAGACTGTAGCAGCAGTCAAAAGCCATTATTTTTGGCTGGGTATGAAGAAAGAAATCGCTGAATACATCGCTAGATGTATGGAGTGCCAGAAAGTTAAGGCTGAGCATAGGCACCCAGTAGGGTTGTTGCAGCCCTTACCCATTCCTAAGTGGAAGTGGGAAGTGGTGACAATGGATTTTATTACAGGATTGCCTAGAAAAAGAAAGCAAAATGATTCGATCATGCTGGTGGTGGACAAGCTTACAAAAGCTGCCCATTTTATTCCACTGAAAACCACTCACAAGGCAGTAGATGTTGTTGATATCTTCTTAAAAGAAGTGGCACACTTGCACGAAATTCCTAAGATGATTGTGTCTGATAGGGACCCGAAATTCACCTCGAATTTTTGGAAAGGACTGTTCAAAGGATTTAGAACGAATCTAAACTTTAGTACAACGTATCATCCTGAGTCTCACGGACAGACAGAGAGGGTGAATAGAGTAATAGAAGACATGCTGATAATGTATGTGATGGATAAACCATCAAGATGGGAAGACTACTTGTATTTGGTAGAATTCGCCTACAATAATGGGTATCACACATCGTTGAAGATGAGCCCATTTGAAGTATTTTATGGAAGAAAGTGAAACACTCCAGTGAGTTGGGATAATCTAGCTGACAGAGCAGTAGTTGGGCATGAGCTGCTCAAAGAGATGGAAGACCAAATGATAAGAATTAAACAGAATTTGAAGGCTGCCCAGGACAGGCAGAAGAGTTGTGCTGATAAGAACAGAACCCACAGAGAATACAAAGTGGGTGATCATGTTTTCCTGAAAGTAAAAACTAATAGGAGTTCCCTGAAGCTGGGAAGTTGCGCCAAGTTGGCAGCAAGATTTTGTGGGCCATTTGAAATCCTGGAAAGGATTGGGCCAGTTGCATACATGCTTGCATTACCTGCATCTATGACTGTACATAATGTGTTTCATGTTTCAATGCTTAAGAGATATATACCTGATGCTAATCATGTTATCGATTGGAATGTGATTCAAGTGGAACCAGAAGGTGTCCTGCAAGTGCATCCTATGCGCATATTGGACAGGAAAAGCAAACAACTTCGGAATCGAGCCATAGAGCTTGTAAAGGTCTAGTGGACCTGGTGCGGTCCTGAGGATGCGACATGGGAGCATGAAGATGTTATGTGGGTAGAGTACCCGCATCTTTTTGAAAATTTTGAAAAGCTTGCAGAGATAGTGTAAGGTTGCACTGAGGACAGTGCATAAATAAGGGGAGGGGGATTATAGTGTCCCCAAGGCCAAGCCCTTTGTAAATATAGGTTATGAAATGAATTGTAAATATGTGTTATAGTTTGGTGAGACAAGTTTGTATAAGCTAGTTGGCTTATGTGATTGTTAGGCCAGAGAGCCTAAGGGTTGTAGGCCAAGGGCCTGATTTTGTACCTGTATGTATGCAGTACATTAATAAAATATAAACACCACCGCGTGCAGACCGACACAATGAATGAGTGATGGGGGACTAAGCATCCATAAAGAGGGAAAGGGATTAGGGGCTGGAAGGTGGGAAAATGGGCTAAGTGTTAAGCCTAGGGGGATTAAGCCTTGGGAATAATATTTTAATATTATTCCAACAGACACGTGAATAATATGTTTTTACCCTAAGTTCTTTTGGAATGACATGTGACTTCAAAAGGGTGGGAGGATCACACACTAATGGAGGCATGTAGCTTCACGAGTGACAAGTGTCAACCCAAGCCCATGCAAATAAGAGGGCTGAGATGAGCCGTGTTGGGGGTTCTCTCCCATTCTACCCGACCTTTTGAACCATACATCCGATCCGACCTCTGCAGGAGACCTCGTGCAATTCTAAAACTGTGGGGGGGGGAATTTTGTGTTGATTTCAGGGATAGCTTGCGTTGATTATGGAAGGCCGAGACACCCTCTGTCTGAAGAGTTTGAGCCTATGTGTGGAATCGTTGTCCCCAAGCCATAACCATGAGACCATCCTATCATTGATGAGCTTGTTGGAAATCCCGTGTCTGTTTTCCCCGTTGGCTGTTGTGGCCACGTAGTGTTGGACTACATGTGGCTTGTTGGCCAGTTTGTACAACACTCTCTCTAGGTGAGAGAGGTGATTGAATTGAAAGAAAAGGTTTCTTGGCCTATGAGTGACTCTCTCCAGGTGAGAGAGTGCACAGAGGAAGGAGAGAACTCCTGGAAGGAACCCTGTAGCTGCCACAGAGCTCGGAGACTTCCGGTCTGGTCTGTTGCTGTAACCCAAGGCAAGGGAGGTTAGCAGCCAAAGGACTGTCTAGGTGACAGAGAAGGTGTATACTCCTGGGGTGGAACAGGCATGTGGGGAAGGAGAGTCTATGGGCAGTGAGAATGAGTGGTTCCTGGGAGAGAATTCCTTCCTTGTGACTGTGTGTTTTCCCTGTAACCTCAGCCTAGCCTAGGATTCCTTGCCTTGGGGTGGAGCTTAGTCCCATATCGGGGGTGACCTACTGCTGAGCTTGATGAGAAGCACGGTCTAAGGCTGGGAGGTTCGTAGAAGGCCTGCACCTGGTTGGTGGAATTACCATAGTTACAAGATAAGTATCAGCTTATGTTAAATGTTATGTTTTGCATGCCTGTGATGATTATATTTATCTTGTATTCTATTGTGCAGATGAATTATTGCTAATGATAGGGAATATTTGCGTTAGTAGTAATTCTTATATTTACTCTAAGTTTAAATGTATTTCTTGCTTAAATACATGTTGTTTATAATCTGAGAGTGAGTGTTATATTTCTGCGAAGTATGGTAAAAGAAAAGTGGTGTTACAATTTGGTATCAGAGCGATTAAGCCTTTCCATCGAAAAGTGGTGTTACAGTACCAATATTTTGCAACACCTTATAAGGGCCATAGTACTTTGGTGATAATTTATTATCCTTATTGGCTTGGTTGAGAGACATTTGTTTGTATGGTTGTAGTCTTAAAAGCACCCAATCCCCTACTTCAAAACTTCTTTCACTACGATGTTGATCTGCTTGTTGTTTCATGTGATTCTGTTCCATGGTCAGGTTGTCCTTTAAGATTTGGAGAACTTGTTGTTGATTTTCGATGTGATCTTCCACTGCTTGAACCTTAGATTTTTATTTTAGAGAAGAAGTGATGGAAGGAGGGTGGTATCCATAAAGTGCCATAAATGGTGTCATTTTTGTTGCAGTATGAAAGGAAGTGTTATACCACCATTCTACCAAGGGTAACCATTTGAACCATTGTGTTTGTTTATCGGAGACAAAGCAACGAAGGTAGACTTCGAGACATTTGTTCACTATCTCGGTTTGTCCATCAAATTGAGGATGATAGGATGAGATATGAGTCAATTGAGTACCCAAACAAGAAAATAATTCTTTCCAAAAATGTCCAGTGAAGATGGGATCTCTGTCACTTACAATAATCTTTGGGTTGTCATGTAGCTTTTGAACTATCTCCATGAATGCGGTGGCAACTGTACTAGCTTTGAAGGGATGAGAGAGTGCACAAAAGTGTGCGTACTTGGTTAGTCTATCAACAATCACCATGATTACACTCTTTCCTTCAGACTTTGGTAAC
>ML781394.1:475525-511517 GCA_009831015.1 Picea engelmannii | reverse complement strand
CCTTTAAAGTTCCTATGAATACATCAATCAAGTGCTCATCTGGAATATCGATTACCTTTATATTCAATCTTTGGAAGTTCTCAATGTGATCGGTAACTGAACCCTTTTGCTTGAGATTTATCAATTGGCTAAAGAAGGTATTGTTCCTTGTATCCTCATAGTTTGCTATCATTTCTTCCGTGAAATTTTTCCAAGTGACGAGTGATTTGTGAGAACAAAGCTATCGATACCATACAAATTGATTAGGTTCTAAATATAAAAAAGCAATTCGTACCTTTTGTGTATGTGGCACATTATGGAGATCAAAGAATTGCTCCATCTGAAGTATCCATGTGATTGAGTCCTTTCCATCAAACTTCCTTATATCAATCTTAGGAACGTGGTTGGTATTCAAACCAAAGTTGGAGTTTCTCCATTCTTGATTCACCTTCTTTGTGTCCTCATCATGAATTTCATGGGATGCATTTTCACTTTCAGGTGTCTTCTCTGTTACGAAATTTTTCAATACTTCCATGATCTCCCCTTTTAAACCTTCCATCATCTCTTGTAGTTCATCTTTTGTTACTATCTTCTTTTGTAAATCATTTATGTCCCTAAGCATTTCTTCACCTTCATCAAGAGTCCAAGTAGGATTTTCTGGAGGCTTATTTGGTGTAGAAGTTCTCTTTTTGGGTGGCATGTTGGCCAAGTATCACTCTTGAACCTTGATTTTGAGGTGGTTCTGCTAGACAATATTTATTCTGTTGTATCTCCCAAGTTTTGGTCCTTATGGGTATGAAACTTTATTTTATGTAGTTCTCTAATATTTCTTCTCTGCAATGCCACAGGTCTGATCAAAATTGGATGTGCCAAGTGGAATTTATGGTAACTTCCCCACAACTTGCCGATTTTTTTCCTTTCCAGGAGATCTCACTTGTATAGCATACCCCGCACAAAATAATTGATATAAAATTTTGAAACTCGCACCATAAATACTACAGACTGTCCACGATCCAATGAAACCTGTCCCACTCAATTTGGATACTCTAGGAATAAGTTATGATTGTTTTACCTCAAACACCTTCTTGAGACTAGTCAATAGGACTAGTCAGATACCCTATCTTACACAAGGTGTATCTACAAATTTAAGATGACCCAAAAGATGAAATTTTTACCACATATACCTTACAAATTTCTGTAAATAGCCTCCATATTTCAGGGTCTGAAATGTTACATAAAATGTTTTATAGCGAAAATTCTGCAATGACTCAGTTCAGGATGATTCCAGAACCCTATCTTGTACAGGCTGTATCTCTGAAATTATAACACCTCAGGAGCTGAATTGTGAACCCAACGTACCTTGATATGTCTACTAAATATCCACCAATCTGTTCCTTCTGAAACGTTGTATAAACAAAGTTATAGCAAAAATTCCAAGGTGTCTAAGATGTAGCAGCGAAACCCCAAGACCTCAAGCTCTGATACCATATGTTAAGAACCAAATATCAATATAGCATAGAAAAACCTCAGAAAAAGAACTCAACGCCTTGAAAAAGAGATAATTTCAGATAATAAGCCTCTTCGAGGGGGCAACCTCCTTTTACCCTACTTAAATGTTCAAGTACAAGATGATTCAAAATGAAAATGTCTCCTTGGTATATATAGCAGAATAGGAGGTATAATTACAACTAATGGCCTAAAGACGACATAAATAAAATAACATTACTAATATAATATGCCCCAATTAAGGGGTAATGAGCCAATATTAGGGCTTAATAGAACCTCAGGTGCTTCTAGCTTTTAAGATTAGTTTCTGTCGATCCAGGCCTATTTTTCATATTTCTTTCTCACTTTCTCATCTTTTGCATGATAATTTTAGTTTATTAGGATGAATAACCCCGTGAAATGGATAGATGAAGGAACAAAAAAGGTGGCGGTTTGAAGAAGATTCTCTATTACATGCCTATGTTAAGCGATACTGGCCACGAGAATGGAATCTTGTATCGCAGAGAATGAATAGAGCCATGGACAGAGATCCAAAATCTTGTGCAGAGAGATGGAAGAACTACTTGAAGCTTAGAATCAAGAAGGGCTCCTTTTCAGAAGAGGAGTATCATCTCGTTATAAGTCTTTAGGAAAAAAAAATTAAAGATTTGAATAACACAAATTCAAAACTGCAAATTCAAGTCAAAAGAAGTGTAGTTGAACAAAGAAAAAAGGAGAGGCATATTGTTTCAACGCAAAGCAAAACCAACAATTTTTGATGGAGACACTGTTTCAAATTTGGACAGAAATCCCGCAGAAAGGAGCGGCATAACGAATAATTTTAGACGAAAATTTGACAGATACTTTTTTGTCGCATGAAATCCCTAGGATGTTTTCAAAATTTCTAAATGCGATTTCTCCAATTAAAATCTGGAATTTTGATGGATTTGCATTGAAAATGCTCATAAAGGGTGTTTTTTATATTTTTCAATGAAACCTAAGAACCTGGCATCCACACCGACCGTTACCAAAACAATGGATTATATTGTCGAATTAATGCCTTGTTCTGGACAAGTTTTTCAATAGCATGTTGCTTTGACAAAAGATTGGGATTGATCATATTTTTTTCAAACATGGAAAAAATTTAAATTATGGTTGTCATTCATTGACTTATACAAAAATATAAAGATAAAAATGTAAATCCCTGAGCAAACATACCTACATCATTGGTATGAGATGTTTTCGAAATTGCTAAATCTGATTTCTGCAATTTCGACGGATTTGCATTGAAAATGCTCATAAAGGGTGTTTTTTTATATTTTTCAACGCAAAGAAAAACCAACAATTTTTTATGGAGATACTATTTCAAATTTGGATGGAAATCCCGCAGAAATGAGAGGCATAACGAACAATTTTAGATGGAAATCTGACAGATATTTTTTGTCGCATGAAATCCCTGGGATGACATACCTACATCGTTGGTATGAGATGTTTTTGAAATTGCTAAATCTGATTTCTGCAATTAAAATCTGCAATTTCGATGGATTTGCATTGAAAATGCTCATAAAGGGTGTTTTTTTATATTTTTCAATGAAACCTAAGAACCTGGCATCCACGTCGGCCATTACCAGAACAATGGCTTATATTGTTGAATTAATGCCTTGTTTTGGACAGGTTTTGCAACAACGTGTTGCTTTGACAAAAGATTGGGATTGATCATATTTTTTTCAAACACAACAAAAATTTAAATTATGGTTGTCATTCATTTGCTTATACAAAAATATAAACATAAAAATGTAAATCCCTGGGCTGACATACCTATATCGTTGGTATGAGATGTTTTCGAAATTGCTAAATCCGATATCTGCAATTAAATATGCAATTTCGACGTATTTGCATTGAAAATGCTCATAAAGGGTGATTTTTTATATTTTTCAATGAAACCTAAGAACCTGGCATCCACGCCAGCCATTACCAGAACAATGGATTATATTGTCAAATTAATGCCTTGTTCTAGACAGGTTTTGCAACAACGTGTTGCTTTGACAAAATATTGGGATTGATCATATTTTTTTCAAACAGGACATTTAAATTATGGTTTTCATTCATTGGCTTAGTAGTACATGATTACGTGCAGTTGCGCAGAGATCCTCTTGGTTTCAATAATAGTTCATTCTCTACTAAACAGGGGAAACCACGTGAAGGTGGAAGCTCTAATTATGCCCCCCGCCCCCTCACATCACTCTCAATTTCCCCTTACCTAATTTGAAATTATAAAGAACATGTACCATATACTCTATTATACAAAATAAAAACATATACAGATCACATAAAAGATATAAACACATACCTTTTATTTTCAACAATTAAATATCATTCATCATCTTCTTCATCCAGCTCAACATCTATATTAGGATCTGGTTCAGAATCGATATTGGTGAAAGGCTAAATCATATCGACATCATCATCAACGTCATTTTCGCTAATATAGTTATCGATGTCGTCAATGAGATAGTTGTCTCCTACATTTGGATGATCAAATTCTTCAACTTCTTCATCTGACACATAGACTACAACCACCTGCTCCTGATCTTCATAATCATGATCTTCTTCCTCATTATTATCTTCATCCTCGACTACATGATTATACTTTACTGGTCTTCCTCTTGGATCATATCTAACAATGTATGAACAAACTACTTTACCAAGTACCTCTGAGTAAAATACTTGCTCACATTGACTTTGAAGAACATAAGGCTCTGTACCTGGTTCAAATTCCATTGTATTAACCATGGTAAATCCATTATCATGCTCAATAACAGTTCTTTCAGGATCACGTTCATGCATCTGTAGCCTATACCATTTCACCTCAAACAAAACTATTTTAAAGGAATTAAAATAACACTCAATTATATCCTCCAAATGCCCATAGTACCTATTCTCAGTTTCTTCTGGATTTCTGTCACTTCTAAAGGAAATTTTGGTGACCTTAAACACTGAAGTTATCCCACAATCCGAGGTTTTCATCTTATTATCCAACATTTTGATACGAAATTTACGACCATTACACCACATAGCCTTGTGATGTTTCAACTGCAACATGGACAACAAGTAAAAAATGCATTTCCAATTAATAAACCTCATATAGGACTTAGTAAATATATATTTCAAAAATTAAACAAACCAAATACATTGAAAAATTGGAAAATAACTAGGAAAATGTGGGTAAACAATTTACTTGCATGTTTATCTTTTAAACCAAAGGCTAAATCAAATTCCCTAGTTGACATAAGATCAAGAAATTGATCTTGATGACGATGTGATGTTTTAATCATCTTACTGACCCCTTCCCATGATAACCTACCGAAGTATTCTTCAGTATATTCTATCCAATGCTCCATCTAATCAAGGTTGTTTGCAATGTATAAATGTAAAGCATCCCACTCTCGAGCAACTATATGATAAAATAACAATTTAATATCATTAATTGAATATTGTTAATAAAGGAATAGTTTAATATAGTTCAATATGAAAGAATAAAAAATGTAAAAAATCAGTATGATAAAATAAAATTGGAAAAATAAATGTGTAATATATTAAATCTACGTCAACATCTAATAATTACCTTTCACAGTCTTCATTTTACATTTCCCCAATAAGACCTCCCCTTCAAATTTGTTGATGGAGTCGAGATGCCAAATGCAAGGCACGATCATAATTTTTTCTAATTTAGGTAGATATTGACTAATATACACCATGCATTGATATACCATATATCCCTCAACCATAGAACCCTCAGGACGTGCTCTTTATCTAACAAAAGCCTTCAATGACTTCAACTGCCTCTCCACCATCTACATCGACCTTGTGTGTACTGGACCACATAATTCAATCTCCTCAACTTGGTGTATGAGGTAGTGTTCTTGTGCATTGAAAAATGTTGGAGGTAGATAATGTTGCATTTGACACATTATTCAGGGAATTTCTCTCTTCCAATACCTTATATCTTCTTTATGGATTTATTTTGATGAAAGCCACCTACAAATGTTGATGCGATAAAATAATACCAAGGCATACATAAATTTGCAGATAAAACATAATATGTCAATAAGTTCCACTACAAATCACATAAGAAGTACATTTTCAATATAAAACATTACTTACCTCATGTATTTTCCAAGTACATAAATAATTTGTTTTATGTTGTTGTCAAAGTCATCTGGGAGAGATAAAGGTACAACATACTGTAACAAAAAACAAATTATTATTATTTGTTTCCAAAAAATGCATACCAATAAGGAAATATATTATAACCTACTAATTACCTTAATGATTGTATGCCAGTCATGTGTTTTAACCCCACCAAAATCACCTTTTTTCATTAAGATATTTTGTATGTTCGACGAAAACCCCGCCAGAAACCTAATTTTTCGATTGACCTCTTTTACAATATTGCTCTGTTGCTCTGTCAATAATCAAGGAAGACTAGTATTATGTTCATGACCATCACCATTAGAATTAATAATAACACTTTGCAACGCGTGATTAGCTTCCTGGATGTCACAACAAATCTTTCTTATTCTCTCTTTGTCAATCCTTCCATCTAATATTCGCCATAATAATTATGTTATGTTCTTCCCGATATGCATTGTATCAAACAGATGAACTATTTGTAGGTGCTCGTAGTATGGGAACCTACTGAATTGCATCGCGTAACTTTTCATTCCTCGCGAAAGTCGATTCGTGCCTTAACGACATTCATGAAACATCAACAAATTGAAATTAACACTAATTAATCAAACAAAATGAAATTAATACTAATGAAATTAACCAAATATTTATATAATATGTCATACATAAATAATATGCATACCTTGATGATTTCTAATATATTCCATCTTCCATAGGCGAGGTGTCATTCTCCTTGGTTTTTTTTCATTCTCTTCTTTACCATTGAATTTTTCTTTGTCTATAGTTCGATAGCTATGGTTCTTAGGAATAAAGTTCCTATACTCATCAAACACTTCCTTTCCTAAACTCCTTGAACGATGAGATTTTAAACTGGGACCACAAACTGGGCATGCAAATTTACCCTTTGTTTGAAGACCTACAAGATATATGAATTAATGTAGCGAATTAGAGTTACAATTTAAAATAATGCATGATATTTTCAATAAATATATACAATATTAAATCACAAAAGAAAGTAACAATATACTAGAAAAATGTGTTAACCCAGGAGCATCATGAATTGTCCATGATAGTATTCCATGGAATTGAAATCGTTTTTTCCCTATTGGTCTAGAGATGTCATACATAGTGATTCCATCCCATAACTTCAACAACTGGTTGATAAGAGGCTCAATATATATGTTCATATCTTTAACCTGGTACTTACCTAATTGGTTCAACATACTAGATGATTAATTATACTTATCTAGATGTCGTTATATATAAAATATATAATTACCATGCACAAAACAAAGAAATGAAATATTTTATCATACTTTAAAGAAAATAAAAGATAATTAAATACCTGGAACAATCATTGCCAACATTGTGTTCTCTCTCTTGATCGACATCCAAGGAGGAAGGTTATTGTTTATAACAAAAACAGGCCACAGTGAGTATGTAGAATGAAGCTCTCCAAATGGATTGACACCATCAGCTACCAACGAAAGTCTAACATTACGAGGTTATTCTTTAAAAAATGGCCACTTTTCTTCGATGTACTTCAATGTAGAACCATCTGCAGGAATTCGAAGAACATCGTCTCGACTTCTGTTCTTTGCATGAAAATCCATAAACTGTGCTATAATTTGGCACCTGAACAACTGTTGGAAACGTGGAATTATCAGAATATAATGAAGAACTTTGCGAGGCACCTTCTTTGACACTTTATCGGTTCGATATCTACTTATTTGAAATTGTGGGCATTCATTTTCTAATGCATATTGTCCATAGTATATGCTATGATCATTAGGACATGCATCAATAACCTGATACTCCATTCCAATTTCTTTCATAATCATAGATATTTCTTGATATGTGTGTGGCAAAATATTTGACGTCGATAATATAAATTCACCTAACAATCTACAAAATTCAAAAAAATTAAGTCAATGTAAACAATATTAATCACCAATATCGCATTCATACTAATTTACAAATTAGAAAACAATAGCAATATAGGAAAAAGTGAACCTTTGAAGTATTTGTGAACATGTAGGGATAAACAATTAACAAATTAAGTACCTTAGTATCTGTGTAAGGCATGTGTTTGATAAACCATTCAAAACCTTCAAGTTCACCAACAACAATATAGTAGATATAATATTTGTTGTTGAGCCTTAATAAATAGGTTGACATGACTTCTCGAGTAGAGGATCAACATCATGACTATCATCCTGGTTGTCCTCATCCATTGGAGCAAACGTGTATTGGATCAATCTATGTATCTCATGTCCCTGATTTGTATCACTAATGTTATATCCATCCATATCATCATTAATAACTTGATCAACAACTTCGATATTCTAATCTTGAAGTTCATCACCCTGTAAAGGAGTATTTCTGCTAGTACTTGGCAAATAACTCTTTGGAGGTCGACATTTTGGGGGCATCGTCTATATATTTAAAAACAACGTAGAAAAGTTAGTGTGTATAGAAAATATAAAAAAAATGATAAGAAATATTATTAAAATTCATGACATGATGATTATTACAGAGAATACATTAAATATTGAATCCTCTTACCAAGGGACGATATTCATAACCCCCTTCGGCGTGCCCCTTTTGCCTACAATGTCTTTCAGATGTTGTTATTAAAAGTATTTTTCTTGCAAGCCCCTGCAATCATAGCAAGGGCATTAACATTTTCCATCGCTCCTCACCTCTAACGTCACACTTAACCGAGCAAGCTTCCTATTATTTTCATTCATAGTGACAAATCCTTGTACTAACAAGTAATTGTCTTACCTACACCATACCAAACAATAAGTTGTCAAATTTTTATATTTTAGCTACTCCTTCATGATATTTTAGCTACTCCTTTTGATTATGATATGTTTATTTACAGTGACCTACAATCCTCACAATTATTTTTTCAAAGACATTTTGACATGCTTTTTTTTATTATTATCGAGTAACTGTTAAGATCGATACGATTCAATTTGTACTTTAGAGTAGTGTGTATTGAATAACCATGAAAAATAATTACACACCATTTAACGAAAGTGGTCAAAATTTCTCAAAATTGAATCACTCGACACCATACACTAGCCTCTAAGTTGTTTTGTAGAGAAAATGTCAATCTTTGAAATTCACCACTGAAAAAAGAATTCCATCCACTTGTCATCCACAATTGGGTTTGGTTGGTTTAAATTATGACGTGTTGATTTGCAACTACATACAATGGTCACGATTTTATGCTACTTACAGTGGTCACGATTTTATTTTCTAAGACACTTTGGCATGTTCTCATTTTTCAATGTGTGACTAGTAGATTTCATCATGAAATTTTTATATTTTAGCTACTCCTTATTAATAGTGTATAAAAAAGTTAGATCAACTACAAACTAGAGTTAATCACTACATTTAGAATTGTGTGTGATTATAAAAAATTGAGAGAAACAACATCACATATGAATACAATGTTATATGACTAACCTAACCTAATACTAGACTAAAAATATGACATTAATATATATAGGGACAACATCATAGAAACAAAAAAGTTAGAGAGCTAACAAGGTCGCTAAGGGATATGATTAGACCTAAGAGGACTTTTTTTCCACTTTCTATTTCAAACATTAGTCCAACCGGTAAAGTTGTTATGAGTTGGTGGTTTTGTAATAAGGATTAAATTTACATAAGGAATCGTAGGCTCAAATTAATCTAGATTTATAATGACATCCATTTTTAATGCTTGAATTGACTTATTGATGGAGTAATTTTCCCTCTTCTTAAAATAATTCTTCGGAAAATATTTTACTTGACATTTCACATGAATTTCTATAGAATATACTAACTAGATCCAAAAACCAATGGCATAACAATTTTGAAATATGGTAATGCACATATAAAGGAAAAAACAAGCTACGTGAAATTTCATTTGAACAAAATTTACAAGTTAAATGAGTATATGTAAATAAATAAATAGAAAAACATACTAACCTTGCAAGTTCAAAATCCGAGCTATGTAGATTGAGAACTGGATTTGTTCAACAGGTGGGTGATGGAAAAACTAAATAGCTCAAACAAAAGCCACGAACAGTGTCACAACTATAGAAAATGTGTCGCAAAGTCTCTTAAAGTCAGGTATGTATAGATCGACTATCGTCGATATAGAGACAGAAATGCCTGAGTTGACCCGCAAAAAGTCAACTAGTTGTTGCAAGCCACGTGTGTTAGCAGATGTTTTTTGAGGTAGGCAATAATCGTATCTACAGAGATGAAATTTCATCGCAATAGCGACGAAAATCCCGCCCAATTTAAAAAATATGAAAATAATGGAAACATGGAAAAATTTCATGGAATAATCCGCCCATATGCAGTAGTGATATATTTATTCAATGAAAAGTATTTAAATCCAACAAAAAAGAATACCTATTCAATTGAAATATTCTTTCTTTACCTGCGTCATATCCTCATCATAATCATTGATGTTAAAATTTATATCAACATCTACACCTTTGAATTTGATGGTTTCCTTGTCATATGGCTTGCGACAAATGGAAGAAAATTATTCATACATATAAATCTATATCATATAATTTGATGTGGAAAGTGTAAAAAATGACTTTTATTGTAGAGCTTAAAAAACACAAACCACAATTATATAAAAGTTAACAATTCAAGCAATATAAAGGATTTACCTTGCAACTGCATGGGTAGTGTCAAATCCACCTTTAATTTATGATAATGAAAAGTCATTTTAGAATTTCAGAATGTTCACATTTGATAAGTGATTTCCCAATAAGAGAAACATTGCACAAAATATTTTAGTGAGGAAGGGAATAGTCATTAAAATGAAAAAACAATCCATACTTAGCTCTACAAAAGTGTATGAAACTACCCAGTAATGTTGCATACTAAACAAATATTTAGAATTATAACCGAACATTGGGGGTCTCCCTCCACCTATGCCCATGTTGTATGAAGTAACAAAAATAGTAAGGAGAAAATATTTATGTTCAATATGGTGAAGTATTGATGAAAATTTATTATCAAATCTTATTTTCATTGTGATTGCCACTCCAAAGTTTTTATTGGCCCTTTGTAAGTACTACATTGACAATTTTCACCCTTATTAATCTATTCTCTTTTTCATTACAAGGGCGATGGAAAACATCAACATATTACAACCATGTGATGTTTATTTGAAGGACCATATAGGTATATCCACTTGTGTGCACCTTGTATTGCAAGTGTTCATAGTTGTCCAAGAAATAAGGCTCACCTTCGTTGTGGTTTATGAGAATATTTTATAATGTTGGATTTCACACCACACCTGCACCATAAGCCTTGAATATAGAATCAGATCGGGTTGATGATGAAGTAGTCTTGTGATGTGTGGAGGCCTTTAGGGTTTCCCATTTAATTTTATTTACCAATAATTTCTTGCTAAATTATTGGTAATAGAAAATCCTTTGAGTAAATGGGGTAAACCATTGGTATTGATTAAAGAGTTTGATCCCGTTGAGAGAATAGAACCCGCGATCTCTCCAATTTTGAGGGAGAGATGTCACATATATCTCATTACCTCTTGAGATAACCCTTAAAACTAAATCATTAGTAATTATATTAAATATTTTTAAGAAATTCAAAGTAAAGTATAAATGTCATATGAGATAACATTTTATTTTTCATATGTAATTTTATTAGTCCAATGAATCATAGATTTTTCCCTCCCACTATTGTCAATAAAACATTTCAAATTCAACAGTTTTATGAATATTAATAAAACATTTCAACTTCAATCAATTATCTATGAACCATGATTTTCAATTTCAATAATATATCCATGAACCATGAATTCAAGGGAAAAATTAAATAATATCATACTACTTAGGGAATTTGTCTTATTAGAGATCCTTAATCATGGGAACGATGATTAATTTGTTAATTCAATGCATTAGAAAATTTAACAAATAATCTAGTTCATTTGTTTTGGTGTGGGTCATTCCCAGGTTTGGAACCTTGGATTTCATCTACATCTCTTGAAGCCTCCAGTGCCTCTCCCTATTTGCATGGAAAAAAAAAGTTAGTGTTCTTATGTTCTGTTGCAAATATCTTAAGGGAATGTTGGTGTTAGACACATAGGTATTCCAACAGAGGATGAACACCTTCAGTAACCATTCACACAACTAGATCAAAGATCAACACACCAGTGTTTTGATGTGGTAAAACCCCTACGGGGAAACATGCACATCCCCAACCAACATGGCCACTTGGAACAATTTATTAATTCAAAATAAAAATATTACAGGAAGATCTACAAGAGAGTTTCTCAAAATCGATCATTGACACATGACCCTCCATGCTCTTTAAATAGAGAACATGGACCAATTGGGTGTTAAGACATGTATAAATGTAGTTGTTAATATCGAGGAGAATATGAATCGTTGGATCACTCTATGTCAGCAAAATACCATGACTGTTGGGTTTCCTAACTACAAATTGTTATGCACCAAATTCCCACACTACTAAGTGTCGCGCTTATGTAGCGCATTCTACTAAGTGTCACACTTATGTATCACTCATGTATCACATTCTACTAAGTTTTGATTTGTCATGCTGCTAAGTGTCACACTTATGTATAACATTCTACTAAGTGTCACACTTAAATGTTGTAACTTTATCATCATGTGGGAGTACTTGTCATCTTCCCTAAACATGATTGATGAGAAATACATCATTTGGAGGTCAAAATGATACTTTTTTCCTTGATATTTTGGCATTAATTGAGCTTCATCACCCCCTACCCATATACAAGGAGTGATGAAACCTTGATCATCACTCGCCTAGAGTGTCCTAGGGAGTGATAGTCTCACTACTCATAGTTATGGGGGGGCGATGAAGTTGTTGCAACCATTTTTCCTTGATTTGTGAGGTTGTTTCCAAGAGTTTGCAGTTGGTTAAGGGATTGGTTTGAGTTATCTCCTATTCAAGGCAAGTTAAATCTTTTTGGTTGAGACAAATCCTCTTTTGACCACATCTTATCCTAAAAACTATCCTATGGTTGTGATACCTCAAAGCCTATATAATAAAAGCCATGCTTGAGTGAAAAGAGGAATAAAATTTCATAGTATCATACTTGTGATCTTGAGACATTCAAGATAGGAGAATTAATAACATCATACCTATGATTGTGTGAGATCCAAGGGGATGGATAGGAGAGCTTGGAGGAGCTGCAACAACATCAAACTTGAGATTTTAAGTGCTTCCATTTTGTTGGCTTTCCATTAATACATAACTTTTCCTATTCCTGTCATGTATGTGTGTTCAAGTGTATGCATGTCTATTGTTGTTAAATTAATCATATATAGATCTATTTTCACTTAAAAATATAGTATGGAAGAAGGAGGTTTTTCTTTTTTCTTTCCGGGTCTTTTTTGCACCTAGGAGCTTGGACATCAAGGTCAAAGGTTGAAGCAGGGAGTACAACCGTTGTAAAAAGGTAACCCATCCATCTTTTCCTTCTCATTATAATTGTTGAAATAGGTCTAAGAGGAAAGTAATTCACCATTTGTTTTCTTTTGTCTTGGATCAAGAGGGGTTTTGATCTAAGGGGGGTTTCACCTGTCTACAAGGGGAACTTTTCTACAATACAAATGCATACTAATGCATACTAAATAAACAAACTTTTACCTAATGACACATTAGACCAAGTTGATATTAACTAACTCCTAAGTGTCTAAATATCCTAACATCTGACCCCCTTAAGAAAACCTTGGGATAGGATTGAAGGATTTACAAAGGAGACACAATAGGAAAAGGAATGAGGCATTAGATAATATCCCCCCTTAATGAAAACTTCTTGAACTCCTAGCATAGATAGAAGTTTTTAAAACTTCGCTTATGTAAGAGACTTTGTGAAAATGTCAACAAATCGATCTTCTATAGGGAAAAATAACACTTCAATAACTCAATCATGAATGAGTTTTCTGATGAAGTGCATGTGTATCTTGATGTGTTTGTTGTGGTGATGTTGAATTGGATTGTTGGCGATCTTGATGGAAGTCTGATTGTCACACCATAGGTTGTTTGGATGATGTTGTTGGAATCCAAAATCTGAAAGGCTCTATCAAATCCACAAGGATTCCTAATGGTGTGAGTCGTGACCCTCACAGTCCAACCGCGATCACCAGGACCTTCTTCCTCTCAAGCCCAAAGAGTCAAAGACTCTTCCAACTCCTCTCGGGAGTTCTCAATACCCACAACTATCTCCTCGACGATCTCCCCTTTGCTTGATGGGGAATCGGGTTTCGCGATATCACGAAACACGCGAGCACGATTCTTGTGCAATTCAAAACCCCAAACCCCGATGGGTCAAAAAATCAACACTTTCCACTCTTGTCGGGGATTTCCCTATCGGGAAATTGGCATCTACGATGTTGCGATTCACATACACGGTGAATCCCCGAACCCCGAACTCCGATGGCACGTGCGCGACCTCCCTGCCATGTCACCTTCTCTCTCCGCTATATCGAGAATCGCGGGATCACGATTTCAAAGGTCGTGATACTTGTGTTTTGGAAAACCCTGAATGCTGAACCCTGATTCCTAGGGATCTCACGCCACGTGTCCCTGTAATGATCGATGGCTCTGATTAAATCAGGAAATCACTAATCGCGATTTCGACAACTGCGCAACTCTTGCCTTCGGAAAACCCGATATGCCGAATCCCGATGGCTTTGGGTTCCTCCTGCGCCTGAGGGTTAAATCCCTCGCTACTTTTCCCAGATCTGACGTTCGTCGGGTCTTCACAGATTTCTCCCTGCAAGACCGCCCGTTGATTCCTCTTCCTTGAGGGATCCTTCCGCTTCAAATCTTCTTCTGCTCGAATCTTCTCCCCGGTTTGTTCTTGCAGTGTCACTAGGGAACTATCCCTCCTGAGCTTGTCAACTCTGACTCCCTCAGAGACTTTGCACACGATTCTCGCGCTCAACCTCCAACAACTCTTGAAGTGTTGAATTCTCCAGAATCTGTGCACTTCCTGCGACAACAGTTATGAGCTCTCTGCTCCTCTTCGTAATTGAGACTAAATCTGGCCTGCGCACACCTTGCACGCTCTACCACCCCAAATCAACTTATGGGTAAATGAGAATAAGAGTTTAACTGCCTAGCCTCATCAACGCACTCTATGCAGATGAATTCGACTGCACTCTATGCAGGAATCTCCTGGCTCAAACAGAGAAACAATTGAAACTCATTCTCTTCTCTCTCAGACTTCAGTCAAGAACCTTGAAATCACATGCACAACATATTCAAAAGAAAATGCATACAAATAAAACAAACATCCGTGAGTTCATAAACAACACACACAGAGAAACAACACAAACCATGAAATTGAATCAAGGTCTTTCTTCTATTAATTCAATCTGTACATGGGTGTTCTCCACAATTTCTCTGCTTGCTCTTCTCTTCCTGCTCCTGTTCTCAATAATGTTACAATGTACAAAGGAGGGTGCCTATATTCCGCTTTCCCTCTCGAATTCTACAACTATCAAATCTACAATTAATTCCTATCTAACAGCATTAAATATATTAATTGCCTTCCTATCTACTAAGGACGAGAGCTTAAAGGCTCAAGGTCCCCTTTACAATACAAGTGTGCTTCTTTATAAATGGATTCATTAAAGAGCGGCGCAACAATCCCAAAGTATTTCAAAATGTGGGCTGGCCTATCCAGTTATCTTTTCTGCTCCATGCGCTGGCTCGCTTGATGAGTGAGCGATGCTCCTGCATCATACTCCCCGGCTTGAAAATTTTCATGGACTCCTGTTCATGAGCTCCTGCACAGTCTGCCCATGCTTTTGTATCACCACCTCTGTCTCCCAGCTGGCATCCTCCACTGGATGATTCTTCCATTTCACCAGGTACTCGAAGTACTGCTTCCACCTGGTCTTCTTTCCCACTCGCTTGTCCAGTATGTACTCCATTTGTGGCTTTTCTACAACTGGTAATTTTTTCTGCCACTGGATTACTGGTTCTTCAGTTCCAGCCTCTGCTTTTCCAGCCCTGTATGGGTATAAGTCTGAAATATTGAATATCGGAGATATCCCTATGCCATCCGGCAACTCGATTTCATATGCATTCTCTCCGAATTTCTTCAGGACTCTGCATGGTCCAACCTTTTTCATTTTGAGCTTATTATATTTTCCCCTTGGGAACCTCTCTTTCCTCAGATGTTCCAGAACAAGATCACCAACTTCGAACTGAAGTTGTCTCCGATGATGATCTGCTCTGCGCTTATACTCCTGATTTGCATCCATCAG
Organism: Picea engelmannii; assembly: GCA_009831015.1. Classification (NCBI taxonomy): domain Eukaryota; kingdom Viridiplantae; phylum Streptophyta; class Pinopsida; order Pinales; family Pinaceae; genus Picea; species Picea engelmannii. The sequence goes on along the minus strand of ML781394.1, from coordinate 495,552 downwards.
TCGCTGCTTCACTTGACTGTGTAGTTCTTGCATCGCCTCAGTGAATTCCTCCACGCTAGCACTGTTAGTTGCAGCCTATCCCGACTCCCTGATCTTATAACCTCCCCTTGGCTGTGTCCCATACAAAATATGAAATGGGCTTTTACCTGTACTCCGATTCACCGAATCGTTGTACGCAAATTCTGCCTGTGGTAATATCTGGTCCGAACTGCTGTGGTACTCTGTCACCAAGCTTCTCAATAGATCCCCCAGACTTCTGTTGACCACCTCGGTCTACCAATCCATTTGTGGATGATATGTTGAACTAAACGCCAAGTTAGTTCCCAACTTCTTCCATAGTGTCCTCCAAAAATGACCTATGAATTTGGTATCCCTGTCCGAGACTATGCTTCTCGGAAATCCATGAAGTCTGACAATCTCTTTGAAAAAAAAGTTTGTGATGTGGGTCGCATCGCTGGTCTTCTGACACAGAATAAAATGTGCCATCTTGGAAAATCTGTCCACCACCACAAAGATGGAATCAACTCCTCTCTGCGTCCTCGGCAGTCCTAACACAAAATCCATGCTAATTGTCTCCCATGGTCTCTCGGGTATGGGAAATGGCTGGTAAAAACCTGCATTCTGCTTTATCCCTTTCGAATGCTGACAAATCCTGCATCTATCAACAAATATTTTAACATATTCTCACATGACTGGCCAAAAATACGATTCGCTCAACTTGGCGAATGTTTTGTCATGACCAAAGTTCCCCACTAAACCACCATTGTGCTTCTCTTTCAACAGGTTCTCCCTCATGGAGCAATTCGGAATGCACAGTTGATTGCCTCTGAACAACAATCCCTCCTGAATCATATAATCTATCCATGGGCTCTGATCTCTGAGAACTGGATTCTCAACTGCCTCGTATGCTTCTCCGAAGTCTGCATCTCCTGCATACATGTCCTTCAGGTTTTCAAAACCCAAGGTTTTGACTCTGAACTCCTGCAACAAAAAACATTTCCTGCTCAAAGCATCAACCACTTTGTTAGCAGTTCCTGAAATGTGCTTAATTACAAATGTGAAATTATGCATGTACTCTACCCATTTTGCATGTTTCTGGTTCAACTTCTCCTGTTGACTTACAAACTGCAATGCATGATTATCACTGTACAAAATAAATTCCTTGGGTATCAAGTAATGCCTCCACTTATTCAACGCCTATATGATGGCATAAAACTCTTTATCATACGTGGAGTATTTCATCTTTGCATCATCCAGTTTCTCACTGAAATATGCCACTGGCCTATCATCTTGACTTAAGACCCCTCCTACAGCATATCCTCTTGCATCACATTTCACTTGAAATGTCTTCTGGAAATCAGGCAACACCAGAATTGGTTGCTTCGTGATATTCCGCTTCAATAGATTGAAGCTCCTCTCAGCCTCCGCTATCCAATGAAAAGTCTTGTGCCGCTTCTTCACCATGTCCATCATCGCGGCGCTAATTCCACTAAAATTTCTAATGAATTTTCTGTAGAAACTAGCCAACCCATGGAAACTTCTCACCTCGAAAACATTTCTCGGTGATGGCCAATTCTTTATCACTTCCACCTTCTCAGGATCCATTTTCAACTCATTCGCTGAAATAACAAAACCCAAATAAATGAGCTTTGTCTGCATGAAGGAACACTTCTTCATGTTGACCAATAGCTTCTCCTGCTACAGTCTTCTCATCACAATGGCCAAATTCCTTAAATGCTCAGCCTTGGTTTTACTGAAAATCAATATGTCGTCCAGATATACGACAACAAACTTTCTGATGAATTCCCTCGGGACTTCACTCATCAGCCTTATAAATGTACTCAGCGCGTTCGTCAAGCCAAATGACATGACCATCCATTCGTACAAACCTTCATTTTTCTTGAATGTTGTCTTCCATTCATCTCCTTCTCTCATGCGAATCTGATGATATCTGCTCTTCAAATCAATTTTCGAAAAATAATTTGCCCCACTCAGGCAATCCATCAGATCATCCATTCTCAGCAGTGGAAATATGTACCTGATGGTAATTTTGTTGATTGCTATGGAGTCTGTACACATCCTCTAGCCTCCATCCTTCTTCGGACTTAGTACTTTCGGAACAACACATGGACTCAGACTCTCTCTGACCAATCCTTTGTCCAGCAGATCCTGTACCTACTTCTTGACTTCCTCATTTTCTTGTGGCATCAACCTGTACGCAGCCTTGTTCGGAAAAATTTCTCCAGGTATGAGATCGATATGGTGACTCACACTCCTCATCGGTGGCAATGAACGAGGTAGTTCGTCCACGATGATATCAACGAACTCTCCCAGCAGTTCCTGAATCTCTTCTAGCAAGTCATCCACTCTTGTGCTAGTCAGGACAATTCTCGGTTTCCTGACCATAAAGAATTGTGGATCTTCCTTCTTCTCCATCTCTGTGAGAAGTTCTTTCCCACTCATGAGAAGTATGGTATTTCTCACTTTCGGCTTTACCTCCTTATCCTTTATCGGAAGTAATATATGTGTCCTCCCATCCTTCTCCAAAGTGTATGTGTTCATCCTCCCGTCATGAACAACATTTCGGTCATATTGCCATGGTCTACCCAACAATACATGACATACATCCATGGGAATAACATCACACAAAATTTTATCTCTATACCCACCTATCTTAAATTCAACCAAGCATTGTTTGGTAACACTCACCTGGTGTCCCTTTTGCAGCCACGACACTTTATATGGACTCGGGTGATTGGTCGTTTCCAACTCCAATTTTTCCACCATCTCGGTCGAAATGAGATTGTCTATGCTCCCGTTGTCCACAATAACTTTGCACTTTCTGTCCTTGGCTGTGCAAGCAGTCCTGAACAGTCTGCTTCTCTGAGCTGTGTCCTCCACCTCCTTCTCAGGTGTCAAAAGGACTTTATGCATCCCAAGCAATCTTCCGCTGTCTGCATCTTCGTTCTCAACATCATGCTTCTGCGCTTCAGTGATGTGAGCTTCTCCTCTATCCGTTTTCCTGTCTGGACAGTCAACGGCTTTATGTCCATCTTTTCCACATGTAAAACATGTGGTTACTCCTCCTCTTCCTCTACCTCGACCTCTGGTACGAGGAAAAGTGTTGGCGTCAGCATAACCACCTCCCTGCTCTGTATGCTGCCTCCTCGGCTCAGCATATTGCTGTCCTCGCTGCGAGGTTCCACCTCTCTCGATATTACCCTGAGGTTTCTACCATTCCTCCTTGGGCTTCTGATATTTCTCCTGGGCAATTGCCTTGCCTCTAGGCTGACTTCGGCCTCATCCTCGCTGACCTTTCTTGCGGCTCATCTTCTCTTCAGCTTTCAGATCCAACTGGTAAGCATCTTCCACCGTCCTAATGGTTAGCATGCTTAACTCATCCTGAATGTCATATCTTAGACCATTTAGATATCTTGCCACCTTTTCATCATCACTCTCTTGATGGCCTGCTCTGATATTGAGCCTGTAAAATTATTCGGTGTACTCCTTCACCGTCCTCATCTTCTGTCTCAGGTTTTTCATCCGCCTGAACAGTGTGATCTGATAATCCCTAGGGATGAATTTTGCCTTCATCTTTGCGATCATCCTATCCCAACTTTTTATCTTCTGTTTGCCTTTGGAACGTCTGTCTGCTTGTAGCTCGTCCCACCATAAGGCTTCATGTCCTTTCAATTTGGTAATAGCATGCCTTATCTTTTTATCCTCTTCGATATCTTCATAATCGAAGTAGGTGTCAAGAGCTCGGATCCAATCCAACAACTCTTCTGCATCCAGGCTCCCCTCATAGACTGGAATATCCATTTTGGTCTTGGAACTCATTCTGGCAATGGCCTTGATCAACCTCTCTGTTGAGGCATCCTCTGCTGTGACTTCTTCTTCGTGTCCAGCTTCCTCTTCCACTTCGGAATCACTGAACTCTCCAGCGTCAAATCCGCGTCTTTGCGCTGTCTCCATCTCCTCAAGCCTTGCTCAAAGATCTCTCATCTGGCGCTCTATTTCTGGATTCCCTGCCGACCTTCCTCTCCTTCGGGCATCCCTGTCTTCTCGATCAGGCAATTGCCTTTCTCTTCTCGGCGGCATGATGAATCTCTGTCTCTGCTACAGAAAGCAAAGATATACCCGCTCTGATACCACTTAGTGCGAGTCGTGACCCTCACGGTCCAACAACGATCACCAGGACCTTCTTCCTCTCAATCCCGAAGAGTCAAAGACTCTTCCAACTCCTCTCAGGAGTTCTTAATACCCACAGCTATCTCCTCAGCGATCTCCCCTTTTCTTGACGGGGAATCGGGTTTCGCGATATCGCGAAACATGTGAGCACGATTCTTGTGCAATTCAAAACCCTGAACCCCGATGGGTCAATGGATCAACGCTTTCCACTCTTGTCGAGGATTTTCCTATCGGGAAATCGGCATCTACGATGCTGCGATTCACATACATGGTGAATCCCTGAACCCCGAACACCGATGGCACGTGCGCGGCCTCCCTGCCACGTCACCTTCTCTCTCCGCTATATCGGGAATCACAGGATCGCGATTTCAAAGGTTGCGATACTTGTGTTTTGTAAAACCTCGAATGTCGAACCCCGATTCCTAGGGATCTCACGCCACGTGTCCCTGTAACGATCGACGACTCCGATTAAATCGAGAAATTGCTAATCGTGATTTCGACAACTGCACAACTCTTGCCTCCGGAAAACCTGATATGCCAAATCTCGATGGCTTTGGGTTCCTCCTGCACCTGAGGGTTAAATCCCTCGCTACTTTTCCCAGATCTGACGTTCGTCAGGTCTTTGCAGATTTCTCCCTACAAGACCGCCCATTGATTCCTCTTCCTTGAGGGATCCTTCCGCTTCAAAGCTTCTTCTGCTCGAACCTTCTCCCCGGTCTGTTCTCGCAGTGTCACCAGGGAACTATCCCTCCTGAGCTTGTCAACTCTGACTCCCTCAGAGACTTTGCACACGATTCTCGTGCTCGACCTCCAACAACTCTCGAAGTGTTGAATTCTCCAGACTCTGTGCACTTCCTGCGACAGCAGTTCTGAGCTCTCTGCTCCTCTTCACAATTGAGACTAAATCTGGCCTGCGCACACCTTGCATTCTCTACCACCCCAAATCAACTTTTGGGTAAATGAGAATAAGAGTTTAACTGCCTAGCCTCATCAATGCACTCTATGCGGATGAATTCGGCTGCACTCTATGCAGAAATCTCCTGGCTCAAACAGAGAAACAATTGAAACTCATTCTCTTCTCTCTCAGACTTCAGTCAAGAACCTTGAAATCACATGCACAACATATTCAAAAGCAAATGCATACGAAGAAAACAAACATCCGTGAGTTCATAAACAACACACACAGAGAAACAACACAAACGATGAAATTGAATCAAGGTCTTTCTTCTATTAATTCAATCTGTACATGGGTGTTCTCCACAAGTTCTCTACTTGCTCTTCTCTTCCTGCTCCTGTTCTCAATAATGTTACAATGTACAAAGGAGGGTGCCTATATTCCGTTTTCCCTCTCGAATTCTACAACTATCAAATCTACAATTAATTCCTATCTAATAGCATTAAATATATTAATTGCCTTCCTATCTACTAAGGACGAGAGCTTAAAGGCTCAAGGTCACGTTTACAATACAAGTGCGCTTCTTTATAAATGGCTTCATTAAAGAGCGGCGCAACAATCCCAAATTATTTCAAAATGTGGGCTGGCCTATCCAGCTGTCTTTTCTACTCCATGTTTTGGCTCGCTTGATGAGTGAGTGATGCTCCTGCATCACTTGAATTGCATTAACTATTGCTTGGTACTCTGATTATGTTGAAGAAGGAGAAATAGTTTTTTGTTTCTTACAGGCCCAAGTGATAGGTCCTGAACTAAGGATGAAAACATAATCTAAAGTAGACTTTCGATCATCAGGGCCGTTGGCCCAATCTGAATCAATGAAACCAACCGATAAAGGAGTCCCCCTTGAATTGTAATGTATATCGAAATGGATTGTACCTCGAACATACTTAATTATCCTTTTAATTTCTTTCCAATGGCTTTCATGGGGTATTTTCATATACCAAAAAATAAGTCCAACAAAAAAGGAAATATTTGGATGGGTATGAGTCAAGTATAAGAGTCTACCAACTAATTGATGGCACAAAGTGGCATCAACTTCGAGAGAAGTACAGGTGGAAGCGATTTTGACTCCATACTGGAAGGAATAAGGGATTGGTTTTGAATATTCCATGTGAAAGCAACAAAGAAGGTCACACACATACTTAGACTAGGAAAGAAAAATTCATTCCTTGTTTTGCAAAACTTGGAGGCCAAGTAAATAGTGAAAATAGCCCAAGTCAGTCATTTCAAGTTTCTTCTTAAGGATGGTTTTCACATGGTTTAAAATTTTTGGGTCACTATGAGTGAGGATTATATGGTCATCAACATAAAGAACAAGGATTATGAGATGGCTTCCTACTTTCTTGGTATAGATATTTGGGTCAGAATGACATCTAGAAAATCTGATGTCAAGAAGAAAGTTGTCCATTTTTGGATACCAAGCTTGAGGATCTTTCTTAAGACCAAAAATATATTTCTTAAGGAGGCAAACAAGTCTAGATTCATTCTAGACATATCCAAGAGGTTGTTCCATGTATATTTGTTCTTGAAAATCCCCATGAAATAAGGAGGATTCGGTATCCATATGATAGACCTCCCATTTATGTGAGGCAAAAAGGGATAGAATAAGGCAGATGGAATTTATTTTCATTATAGGGGAAAAGGTTCCATTATATGGGAAAAGGTTTCATTATAGTCAATTCCTTCAACTTGGGAAAATCATTTAGAAACTAATTGAGCCTTATGTCTTTCAACACTTCCATATGTTTCATACTTAGTTCTGTAGACACATTTACATCTGACAAGTTTTCTTCCTTTCATAAGAGGTACAAGATCCCAAGTATCATTCACCATTAAAGAGTGATACTCTTCATTCATTGGTGTATCCCAATCTGAATGACCTGAAGCTTCTGCAAGTGTCTCTAGATATGAGTCTTTAAAACTTGAGCTAAAAGAGAAGAGGCTCATTGACACTGTGAACATGTTCAACGCTAATATGAAGGATCAATGGAAATATCACCAGTTGCTTCTTATGTTGAACAGACCCATCTAGGAAGCATTGGTGTTGGTGCATGTTTAGGTTCAATGGACTCATATGGAGGAAGGTGAACAGACAGAGGTGTATTTTCATCATCATTGTCATTATCTGAAGAATAAGAAACTAGAATAGGAACAAATGAAGGAACACACACTGAAGATGGCTTGTAGGCCGAAGAAGGCACAAACGATGAATTAGGCTCGTAGGCCAAGATATTTTCATCAAATTTAACATCTCTTATAACAATAATTTCATTACAATGAGGTTTAAGAAGTCTGTAACCTTTGACATCTTTAGAATAACCATTAAATATACACTTCTCAATTTTAGGCTCCAACGCTTTCCTTATCTCATCAATAATGTGAGCCCATGCTACAATCCCAAATATGCAGAAGTGACTTACATCTAGATTAATTTTATTCCATGCTTCTTCCGGTGTTATAATTTTTAGAGCCTTTGTGAGAGTGGGATTTACTATGTAATTGGCATAGTTAATGGCTTATTCCCAACACTTCTCTCAACAAAACCATTTTGTTGTGGTGTATATGGAACAATGTGTTTCATTTGGATGCCCTATGTAGTGCAGTAACCATTGTTCACATATTCACATCCATTATATGTTCTTAACCTTTGAAGTTGATGTCCATATTTTTTTTCTACAAGGGCCTTGTAGGCCAAGAACTTGTCAAAAAATTCACTCTTAAGTTTTAAGAAGTAAATCCAAGTGTGTCTGGAAAAGTCGTCAGTGAAATTTAAGAAATACTTGGACCCAAAAAAAGAAGGAGAAGAAAGTGGACCACACAAGTCACTGTGAACAAGATACAAAGGTGTCGAGGCATGCCAAAAGGCACATTTGTCAAAATTGTCTTGATGATGTTTGTTGAGAATACATATGGCACAAACACCATCTCTGCAAGAAACAAGAAGAAGACCAGTCACCATATGTTGATTACATAGTTGTTGCAATGAGCGATAATTTAGATGACCAAAGCGCTCATGCCAAATTTTTCTCAAGTCATCTCTATGAAAAACAAAAACTGATGGAAAATATGATGACCCAAAGTTGTCAAACTTGTACAACCTGGTAATATCATCAACAATTCTAGTAAATCCAGTTGCAAGAACATGCTTGGGATCTTTTAGATCATTGATTACAACTTGGTGAGGTGAAAACTCTATGGTTTTATCTTCACCTGAATGAGTGATTTGATACACTAATAGAGGTTTGCAAGAAAGACTTGGAACACATAGTACATTATTGAAATGATTGTTATCTACCTGGACTGTTCTAGACCCTAAAACACTAAGAGATCTATCATCACCAACAAATATTTTCTTGGTGTTACATTCATTTAGAGCAGAAAATATGGCTTTATCCTTAGCCATATGATAAGATGATTCAGAATAAATAACCCATTCATCAAAATAAGAAGTAGAAGTTGCATTGAAGAAGAAACCAAAAGAAGAAAGTGCATGTCCATGAGATGAAGAGGATGTTGGGTATATGTTATATTCTTTGCATGTGTGTGTGTGGGCGCGTCAAGTTCGACAACTGCATCTGGCGATCCCTCTAGTAGTGCCCTTTGTGTCGTGTGCATCGGGCGCTTCCTAGGGGGGTCCCAGGGGGGGTAGGTATGCCCCCCCTGGTTATGCGCAACGTTCAACAATGGGTGGTAGCCCGGGGAAGCGCGCCGAAATTGTTTTTGGAGCGGTTTTTGCTATTTTCAGCGGATTTTGTTATTTTTAGTGGTTTTCTAAATTAATCCCGCATTAAGGTATTAGGGTTTTGGTATCTACGAAATACCTAAAAACATTGTATATATTGTATGGTGAATGGTGAAATTAAATATAATGAAATAAGAAAGGTTTTCCCTAGTTGAGGGTTTCCAGTATAAATCTTTGTGTACTATGTGAATGAGCCATTGATTAATTTCTGTTTTTCTTAAGAATCTATATGCATTGTTGTACTTCACAGTTTTAAAACTTACAGAGGAAGAAGTAGAATCAATATTGATTTTGTGCTTCTTCATCGATGCTTCTAAAGATGACATTTTCTTAATACATTTGGACTCATCATGACTATATTTCCCACAAAAGTTGCAACGTCTATCGGTCTTCTTATTTTTATGTTTTTCTCATTTTTCACCATTAGGAGTAAAGGTTGGTGAAGAGGGTTTGGGACCCTTGTTTTTCTTTTTATTGTGGCGAGGATGTTGCTTCTTGGGATTCTTGGATTTATCTTTATGTTGGACCACTAAGGCTTTGTTGGATGTACCTGTAGTGCTAATCAATCCAAGTTGCACAATCTTATCTTTCTCTCGAATTAGAGAATCACAAAAGGACTCAAGAGAGGGTTGTTTAGAAGCACTCCCTAGAGCTTATATAGTGGCATAAAATGCAGATACAAAACATAATATGTGCTACCAAGCTTAGAAATAATAACATATATGCATCAATCTTCCTTCATATCTAGTTCACATTCTATACACAAAATTATAAGTGTTTTGAACTTAGATAAGTATTCTTCAATGCAATGAAAATCATTTGGACTTAAATTCATTAACTGGTTTTCCAAGTAATGAGCTCGAATAATATTGTGTTTACCAAACACAACTTCAAGCTTTTCCCAAGATTTATCTAGGCTCTCAATTTTTTGAAAGTGAAACCTTAAATCATGAGAGATGGACATTCTGATTAGTCCATGGGCTTCTTCATTCCTATTAATCCATTTGGCATACTTGTCATCATCAGTGGGTTATTGTTGTTTTTCCAAGGTAATCTAGTACAATCCTTTACTTCTTAATAAATCCTTCATATGGGATTTCCATTGGAAGTAGTTGGTTTTGGTAAGAAAAATATCATTGGGAGAAGCCATATTAAATATGTAGAGAATATGGATTTAAATACTGAAACTGATGGTATGGATGGAAATATCTTGAAAAAAAGGGATGTTTAAGAAAAAAACAACACTGAAAACAAACTTCGGATGTGAAAGTTATGCCATTTAAAAAAAAAGAGGCATAAACAGTCACCAAAGAGCCATGTGGCAATTAGAAGTTGATCCACGTGGTAATACCCCTCCTAATAGCCTCACTTTTAAAAATAAGTTTCTTATGAAGTGTCCCACTTTATAGAATAAGTGGGGATCACTTTTACAATGAAGTTACTTTATAAATGAAAGTTGCATGCAAAATAAATAACTTAAAATATTAAAGCTACTTATAGTGATTCACTTTTATAATTTAAGTGAAATACACTTTACAAGACTTGAACTCAAGACTTCTTACTTAATAAATAAACTTTTAACCAAGTGATCTAGTGCAAAACATATCGTCTTATTTAGGAGGATTGGGATTGTTGTTGTTGTTGTTGATGATGATGATGTTGAATATTTCCTTGGAGAGCGTGCTCATAAAAAACTATTTTCACACACGATTTTTTTTTTGTTTCTTGATGATAACAAGGGTTAGATATCGGTTAGCTTACCCGAAATATGAAAATTTTCCCTATATTTTTTATTTACCGAGATCACACAGAGAGCATGGTAAAGAGTATATGCATACAAGAAAACCCTTTACGATATGTTTTTTATTTTTCGAGATCGCATAGGATGCAGGGAAAAGAGAATACGCAGATAAAAAAGAGTAGCAACTTGGAAATAAAAAATCGAAAACCGAAATTAAAAAATTGAAATATATATCTGCAAAAATTTAAAAGGGTGTATTTGGGCTTTATACCTTCGGATCTGATTGAAATGGTTGTATATTGGACAAACATAAACTTTTTCGAGTGAAACAAAAATAATTCATGACTAAACCGAGCGCTCCAGACACAATGAAATAGTTCTATCATCCCAGAAATGTATGAAAATGGAAGAAAAGATAGATGAGGAAACACAACTTCACAATAATTATCTACAATGGGATCATGTCTTCAAATGTGCTCTAATACCATGTTTGACAACACAAGTATTTCAATAGAGGACAAACATCTTCAATAACCACTCATACAACCAGATCAAATATCAACACGCCGATGTTTAGATGTGGTAAAACCCCTACGAGGAAACATCCACGGACCCATCCAATGTGGCCTATTGGAGCAAGTTATTAATGCAAAAGAAAAATATTAGAAAGAGATTTACAAGAGAGTTTCTCACAATCGATCATTGGAAAATGACCCTCTATGCTTTTTAAATAGAGATCATGGACCAATCAGGTGTTAATCCACAGATCAATGTAGCCATTAATATCGAGGATAATATGAACTTTTGGATCACTCTATGTCAGGAACATATCATGACCATCATATTTACTAACTACAAATGCATACTAATGCATACTGAAGAAACACACTTTTACCTAATGACACATTAGACCAAGTTGATATTAACTAACTCCTAAGTTTCTAAATATCCTAAGAGTTGGAAAGGGGACAAGGTACTAATTATGATAGATTGTTAACAATGGGTAGTAAAGTGACACACTTTCACTACAATTTCATGCACCACAACTATAGAAAGAATGTCCATTGCACCAAGATTTTCCTCTGAATTCTATGAAAAAATAAAAGATACTACTTATATCTTATCCAAAAAAGAAGAAGAGGCACACCTATATTCTTCATCACTTACATAGTTAAAATTTTCATCCTCAATCACTACTCTACCCATATGATTCTCTTATGCCATAGGGGATGTCACAAAGTTGTAACTTCTTCTATGTTTTGAACATAATTTTATACATGTACAATGTTTAATCAGATGATACAATCACAAATATCATTGTTGTTTGTATCATATACCTATGTGTTTATGCACTAGTTTCATGTTTTTCAAGGTAATTAGTGGATAGTACAAAGAATATCTAGGTCTTTCCTGTTTTGAGAAGATATATATAATTTATCTTCTGAACAATTAATGTGAAGTTCATTCTAATTGACATCAATGACATGGTTTTATATTTACTAGCAATCAATGATGATAACAAAATTTGCCTTTTGTTTTATTTCATTTCCATAAAAAAATTATGATTCGACATCTGGGTAGCAAATAGCTTCAAATGATATCTAGAATTAAAAAATGTACACATGTAACATCTTTTGTTTTAGCTATGTACTTGGAAAAATTTATTAAGCCACTCACTTTTCTATATTATCTATGTTTCATTTTCTATTCTCTCACTAAGTATAATGATCATAAAAACATATATTAGTCTATTTTTTCGACATTCCCTTTCCCTCGCTTTGGGGTATGCTAGTTATAGTACAAAGTGTAAGGATTGTGGTTCCAAGCCTGGGCGCATACTCTTCCACCGCAGACCGAAAAAGAGGAGATCGAGAAAGAAAGATACTTAGTGTGAATGAGGAGACATAAGTATTCATATAGGGAAGAGTTGGGGATCCTTGAGCACACCCATTTCCAAAGGGGTGACTCCACCCAAGGTGCCTTGCAACACAAGTCAAATGACGAACGATTTGATGAAGGGTTGAGGGCATGACTTGGGCACCCCACCAACGAAGTAAAATCGGCTAAGGCATGAGGGGAACACTGAGGAGAGTCATATCGACTCACCTAAGGGGAACGTGCACCCAAGACGATGAGTCAGTTAGACATATGGGGCGTGCCAGTCCAAGAGGCATGTTGGTTGATGGGAAGGAGGGATATATGGGCACACTAGGTCCATGGAGGGGCACAACGGTATGTTGAGTGTGATAATTCGTGAAGGGGCACAACACACCCAAGAGACATGACGTTTCACACTAGTGACCCTTGGAGTCCATATAAGATCAAGATGGGTGCATAACCAAGGAAGGAATCTTGGTAAAAATTGAAGGAGAGAAAGAGAGATCTATGGTTCTGAGGTAGAGAAAGAGGGAAAGATCCCTCAAGGAGCCAAGTCACTCCAATGTGCTGCCTTGAGGAGGATTCGATGGACATAGTTGGGTGAGATTCTCTTGGGCCGAGTTTGTGGAAGTCTAGAAACACAAGCCTATTGGAGGCATATGTGAGGAAGAACTGAAATATGTGAGTTCCATGGAAATGAAGAGACAACAATTCTACGGTTGAGGGCACGTCTAAGGTGCACCATAGGAGGTTGCAGAGAAAATTGCAATAGAATTTCTTGGTGACGATTATGTGTATGAGTTCCTTGGTGAGGTGAGGCGAGTTGTTTGACTCTACTGAAGTTATAAACTGAGATGGTAGTGCTCATGTTGTAATTTTTTTGCAATAACAAAGACTTAGCCAGGTGTTAGACACAGTTTGTGTTGCTTGCACTATATCTATGTTTATCTTATTTATTTCATTGTTGTTCTCTTAGCTTCTCATGTTCGTGGATGTATGATTATATATGACTAAGTGTTGATAATTTAACAATTGTCTAAGTATAAAAGAGTTGCACTAGAGTAGGAATTTGACTCATCGGTAGCCTAGAACAGAGTATGGGTATGCTCTAGGTGAAAAGGCGTAGTCCGGATCAAGTAACCTTGCCATTGCCAAGTAGCCAAGTGAGAAACGTCATGGTGTTGCACACCCTCAAGAGGTGTAAAATCGTAAGGCATGATGTAGGGATGTGATAATTGGTATCAGAGTGAATTAATTGCAGATTTTGGAGAATGGTTGTGGAGCTCTTCACCAATATCTCAATGATAGATAGTATAAGAGCATATTCATTGCAGATTTTGGAGAAGGGTTGGGGAGCGCTTCACCAATATCTCAAAAATAGATGGTATCAAAATGGATTCATTGCATATTTTGGAGAAGGGTTGGGGATCCCTTCACCACTATCTCGACGATAGATGGTATTAGAGAAATTTTGAAGGAAATTGGTTGCGAAGGTAGTACAGTGGGAATGTTCACAAACTTGGTGAACGGTTCGGTGGAGAGAACTTATTCATTGCATAATTTGCATTATACTTACGGAAGAGGTTTGGTTGATGGTGTGATGGGAAGGTTGAGTTGTGAGCACACATTGTGCAAACCGAGAGTAGATATTGTGGAAACAAAGAACTTGGACATGGTGGGTGATAAAAAAACTCACCATAGATTTCATCGTAGAACTTGTCGCAGATTTGATCGCAGAGGTATACTTGGTCGGTTTGATTCATAACAGAAGTTAGTGTCGTACTTGTTTTTCACACCTTGGAGAGACCAGGTGTAAAGTTCATTGAGTGAACTGAATACTTATGCAAGGCATTTGAATGTAGGTTCATTGCACGACTTGTCACAGATCTAACCGCATGAGTGCTCCCATAAGTGAAACGTAGAGGGTGATCGCATAAGTGATCGCGGAGAGGAGAAGTTTTGGGTTGTAGTGAGGTGAAGCACTTGGGTGTGTCAGATGACCTAGAGTGATCTAGAGCAGCTATGCAGTAGGAAGTTGGTTGGGCATGTTTTTATCATGATGTCTATGTGTCGTGCATCACTAAGAACAATAATTGAGTTGATTTGGGTTGTTGGATGAGATCGTGGCCTTTGGACAAGGTAACTCTTCACAGAGTTACAAAAGTTAGTTAACAATAGTATGACTTGACAGTCGGACGGTGGGTGTATGGTGCCTTGAAGTGGAAGCAATCAAGGTGAAAATATGGCAAGACATTGGAGATGGGTTGAGTCGATTGCATGTGAAGTTTGGGACTTATACAAATTTTTTAAGTGGACAGATGGACTTAGGCTTGTATCGTAATGAAGGTTTTGTAGGCTTATGGAGTTGTGGACAATGATTGAAGGGAGTTCATGCAGAGATTCGATTTCTTAGGAAAGACAAGGTCCAAGATAGCAGGCTTAGAACCATGGTTGCAACGAAGGATTTCGTTTGAAAATATATGGTTGGTTTGAGTTCATGCATTTCCTAAGTGTTGCAGTGATTTATTTGAAGGAAAGGAAAATGAATTGGTGGTTCAAGTGCATTTTGTTTCTGTGGTGAAAACCGTCAAACTTGAGGGTGACTCAAGTGGTGTAGATTTGAATAATTATTGTAGCAATTTGGAATGCCTTGGTTGGGTGAATGTGTGGAGATCTTGGGATGACCTACTTAGAAGAGTCCTATGGTGGACTTAGGTAGAGTTGGATGCAGTTTTGGAGGTGGCTTGAGGAATTTTCCTAACTCTTTGATGAGGTGTGTTGGACAAGTCACTATGGTGAAGTGGGAAATGAAGTTTGTACATGTCTCATTTGAGAGGATGGATGAGGTGCCCTGGTTCTTGGTGCCTTAGCTAGATTTTTTGAGTCAGGTGGTGATTATTGATCCATTTTTTGACTAGTATAGTATTATTATGTAGTTACTATCAGGATTTCATTTACTCTTTTCTTAGCCTACTTTTCTCTCTTCTCTTACATCAAAAAATTTCCAATCACTTAGTCATTTTCCAAAATGCGGATGCTGAGATGCATAAAAATGATTAAACTCTTTTTAATTACCCAGGTCCACAACCCCACACTCATCAAAACACTTTTATTTGTTTCCTTTTCCATTTTATTTTGATACTTAGTCACTTTCAAGCGATGTGAATGCAAATCTACTTACCATCCCTTAACTCTTTCTTAGGTCTCTGTTATAGAAAGATTCACCTCACCCCATGCAACTTGTTCAAAAGGCCTTTTCCATTTCCCTATGCAAACTTGAAGTCCCTTTTTGCAGTTCCCAGAGCTAAAAAATGTATTTTTCCACATATACATGCCCTAACATCTATACAACATGTGTATACGTAGGTTTCACCATTACAACCCGCATACATTGGGTTTTGTGCTCAAAATTAAAAAATGGTGTCGGGTTTCCATGTCACATCAAGGGATCAATGATCCTTGACCTTCCATATACTGGAAACGTTTCGACTTGGCCCTTCAGTTTCATTTGAAGGCTATAAATGGGCCTTATCCAAGCTATGGAAAAGAGGAGAAGAATTCAACTTTGATTGCAAAGTTACTCTGGAGAAATTATTCACTTCATATTGAGTCTACATCCCTTTGTCCTTTTAAGTCTTAACACATTGTTCAACCCCCAAGCTCTTCCCTATTTGATGGAGAACCTCATTGTATGTATTACATGAGATTTCCTTTGGTGGAGGATTGAAGTGGTGGAGTCTCAACTGGAAGGGACTTAGTTTCTCAGTTACGAACGTGTCAACGCGAAAGTTTGTCACTCATACACTTCTGTTGATTACAGTTTAATAGAAATACTCTTTTCTCGTCTAATTAATGTCTTGCAAATATATGAATTGTTATTCCATGGGAATATTTGTTATGAATATTGATGGATTATGATATTATATGTGCTAACTTTATAAATTATCACCATATGCTTGCGTATCTTGGTTGTGGAGGACAAGTTGTAGGTGTATTGCTTTGAGTCAAATGCTCAACAGTGGACTTCATCGAACATCTGGATGAGGTAGGCTCTTTGTATTGTCTTGTCTATTGTGGTTTACCCCATTCCATAGAGTGATTTTCCTCGTAACAATCTCCACCCCTACAAGTCCGCAGGTCTACATTCACTTTCCACTTTTCCATTCTTTTCATACTTAGCCATATTTCTCATTACGAAGAAGATTTATTTACTCCCCATCACTTTTCCATTGCTAGTACATCCACACGTTCACAAGTCCTCATTTATCCCAACACTTTACCATATTATCAATTTCAATTTGGGCATTGTCACCCTTTCTTGAAGATTGTTTCACAAGAATTTATGTCTGCAACTCCACAACTTTGTGTTATACTCTTAGCATTTCTCATACATAATTTGACACCTCCATACTTAACACTTTTTGTCCATCATACCTTCACATCACCATTTCCCATCAAATTAATTACCCCGTCCACAACAATTTCATCTCAGAGTTCAAAAGGTTAATATTTGGACAGAGCACATCAAGGCTATCCTTAGAGGCAACTTCCTTCCTCACTAGAAAAGGGATTCATGAGTTCTCCGAGGAATTCACTGTAATTAGAATATTTGGTAGTAATGAGAAACCTTTCCTTTTACCATTTTATACATCAAATAAAATCTTTGTTGTTTAATTATGCAGACAATACAAAACTTGGGCACGTTTCTTCCATGACAAAAGGAAAAGACAGTTTATACCCCTGCCATGGAAAATTGGGGATTGCATTGTTAAAAATTTAACTCACCTGAATGAGTTGGTGAGACATCATGAACATATGGGTTTGAAGGAAGCCAAACTTGTTGAAGGTTTTGACCTAGATAAAAAATTCACTACACATATGGAGTTAGTGGGGTATTCTTCACACTTCATTAGAGTTGAACAATTTCAAGAAGGTGGCAGAGTTAATTTGGATCTTCGCGAACTAGAGGCCCACCAAAATTGAAAACAAATATGAGAAGTAAATAGTACAAATGAAGTACACAAACAACATGGAAGAGAAACAATGAACCAAAACCCTAACTTGCCGACAATGTCTCAAAGAATCACTCCATCCATAATGAAGAGCAGAACTAGTGGAATGAATACCAGAAAAACACCAGTAGGAGGACTCGTTAGAAATATGAGATGATGAAGATTGCATCTAAAATGTTTTCCATGGTTGGAAGGGAAAATATCTTACTCAGAAAATTAAAACATAGTCCTCTTTTGTTAAAGGCAGTCAAATTGAAAATTTTGAAAATAAAGTTTATTAAATATAAAATTTATTAAATGAATAAGAGGGCCCTACTTGGAGGCATGAATTTTAATGACATAAAGTCATTAATGAGAATTCAATAAATTAAAAATCAAAAGTGATTTACTCCAAAAAGGAATCATGGAAATTTCTAGAAAGGAAAACCCTGACTACTTCAAGAATATTGAGAGCAGTTATTCCACCTCAACCACAACATGTACCTATAAAGGATACATTTGCAACAAAGTGAAGAATGATGTTTTTTCCATTATAGTGAGTCGAACATAAACTGTATCCTTTCAGTTTTCCTCTGTCCATTTGTTGCTACAATCATTTGTCATCTTGCATTTATCTTCTTGGTATTTTGTGGGATTTAGGTTGATTCTTGGTTTTCCTTCTTTCATATTCAAGGTATTTCATTTTATGGTCCACAGGAGCCAATCCCAGTCCTCTTTGAAGGTCGAATTCATTTTTACATTATTTAAATACATTTAATTTTGTATTTAAAGACTCATTATTATTTTTGATACTCTGAGAGAGCTACTTGGGATATTACATTACTGTATTCTCAAAGACTTTTATCGGAAGATTGAGTTACCAAATGTGTTATCTATCATAATACTTTTGGTGCTTTATTGAATGATAATTTAAAGCTCTCTTTTATTTGCGGTCCATTCCATGTTCTCTATATTTGTGGTATCGTTAAATGTTTTGATGAATGTTGTGATGGATATATAATTCCTTTATATTTTGTATGCATATTGTAGATTCACATTGTAAATATTGTACATATGAGTTTCTTTTAAAATATACCTGGTCTCAAAATCTTAGGTGTTGTTTTCCTTGAATGTGAATGTAAATATTAAGTTTGTTCCTTCTTAGACTTTTGTTTTGTTTCATTTTATTTTCTTGGAATCATAAGAACAAGAGGAGTACCACCTCTTTAAAAATTTAGGGGGATTCATATCCATGTGAGGTTTACCTTAGGACCGTAAGACAATATTTATATCAACAGTGACTTGACAAATCGTGACGATAGTATCATAGTTTGGATGCTTGCAACAGGTGCAAGGAATTTTTGTTCCAAGAGATGGATGGAGTTAGCAGAGAAGTTGACTAATAATTGTTGGTAGTCAACTTGAATGGGTATAACGTAGACCAACAAACTTGGATGGTCTTTTCTCACCTTTGGTATGGGACATTGGATGAGGCAAAACACACCTTAGTGACTTTTGGATGATTATGCAATGACTCAGAGATTTGGCGGGGGCCATTCCTTGAGGCTGGAAGAAGTATTGGCTCAATTGTGCCTAAGGCATGGAGGTTATTTGAGGTGACTTATTCTACTTGAATTGCTTTGGACAGTTCGTTGGGGCGTTTGAGGAGTGTAGGCACGTTGTACACACTCATCATTGATGTTTATTTTCATTGAGGTTAGTTGAAGAAAGGAAGTGAGTTGAGGAATTTACTCCTTTGGAGTATTGATCTAGGTGGATATTGGTGACCACCCACCTTTTTCAACTGGCTCAAAACAATTTTCTGGCAATTTTGGCAATTTACTATTTTTAGCAGGTTTTAACTTTCGGGGCCATTTTGAGGGCCTAAATGAAGGTTTTTTGAGATCGAGGTTCTCAATTATATTCAAAGGAATTATTGACCCCCCAAAATTAATCTCCTCGATGATCCCTTTCCAATGAGCTATCATACGCCTAAAACGAAGATCGTATGCAAAAGTTACGACCCCAAGAAGTTGATGTACTAACTTACCCAAACGGGGCCCACATGAATTTTGGCGCTTCATCTCCTAGGATTAGGTTTTTGGATATCTAGGGTTTTTGGCATTCCTGTTTATTGTAAAAATTCCTTCAGAGCCTCATTGTAATCATCTTCTTCTGAATGTGAGTATTCGTCACATCTCTTCTCAGAGATAAGCTGCCACCATTCTAGCGAGTCTTTCACTCTATATTTTTATAGTCTCTGTACATTTCTGTCATTAATAGAAATCGTGTATTACTGTATATTTGTGTTTATGGTTGCATCTCTGATACATTTTTGTTATATTATTGAATATATGTGATATCTCTGCGCATTTCTTTATTATATCTCCAATCTCATTTCATGCCGAAAATAATCTGGATCAAGTATTGTGTGGATAGGCAGATTGCAACATGAAGAGAGTACTTAGACATGGGATTTTCTCTTACTTTTGGGAAGCATGGTTGAGGGTGAAGCCTAAAAATTCCAAG
>ML781394.1:436519-463530 GCA_009831015.1 Picea engelmannii | reverse complement strand
TTCAAGCAGTGGAAGATCACATCGAGAATCAACAACAAGTTCTCCAAATCTTAAAGGACAACCTGACCATGGCACAGAATCACATGAAACAACAAGTAGATCAACATCGTAGTGAAATAAGTTTTGAAGTAGGGGATTGGGTGCTTTTAAGACTACAACCATACAAACAAATGTCTCTCAACCAAGCCAATAAGGATAATAAATTATCACCAAAGTACTATGGCCCTTATAAGTTGTTGCAAAAGATTGGTACTGTAACACCACTTTTCGATGGAAAGGCTTAATTGCTTGGATACCAAATTGTAACACCACTTTTTTGTTACCATACTTCGCGGAAATATAACACTCACTTTCAGATTATAAACAACATGCATTTAAGTAAGAAATACATTTAAACTCAGAGTAAATAGAAGAATTACTACTAACGCAAATATTCCCTATCATTAGCAATAATTCATCTGCATAATGGAATACAAGATAAAATATAAGCATCACAGGCATGCAAAACATAACATTTAACATAAGCTGATAATTATCTTGTAACTATGGTAATTCCACCAACCAGGTGTAGGCCTTCCACGAACCTCCCAGCCTTAGACCACGTTGCTCATTAAGTTCAGTAGTAGGTCACCCCCGAGATGGGACTAAGCTCCACCCCAAGGCAAGGAATCCTAGGCTAGGCTAAGGTTACAGGGAAAACACACAGTCACAAGGAAGGAATCCTCTCCCAGGAACCACTCATGCTCACTACCCATAGACTCTCCTTCGCCACATGCCTGTTCCACCCCATGAGTATACACCTTTTCTGTCACCTAGACATTCCTTTGGCTACTAACCTCCCTTGCCTTGGGTTACAGCAACAGGCCAAACCAGAAGTCTCTGAGCTCTGTGGAAGCTACAAGGTTCCTTCCAGGAGTTCTCTCCTTCCTCTGTGCTCTCTCTCACCTGGAGAGAGTCGCTCATAGGCCAAGCAACCTATTCTTTCAATTCAATCACCTCTCTCACCTGGAGAGAGTGTTGTACAAACTGGCCAACAACCCACATGCAGTCCAACACTACGTGGCCATAAAAACCAACAGGGAAAACAAACATGGGCTTTCCAACAAGTTCAGCAATGATAGGATGGTCTCACGATTATGGCTTGGGGATAGTGATTCCACACATAGGCTCGAACTCTTCAGACAGAGGGTGTCTTGGCCTTCCATAATCAACACAGGCTATCCCTGAAATCAACACAGACTTTCCCCCCCACGGTTTTATAATTGCACGAGGTCTCCTGCAGAGGTCGGATCAGATGTATGGTTCAGAAGGTCGGGTAGAATGGGAGAGAACCCCCAACACGACTCATCTCAGCCCTCTTATTTGCATGGGCTTGGGTTGACACTTATCACTCATGAAGCTACATGCCTCCATCAGTGTGCGCTCCTCCCACCCTTTTGAAGTCACATGTCATTCCAAAAGAACTTAGGGTAAAAACATATTATTCACGTGTCTATTGGAATAATACTAAAATATTATTCCCAAGGCTTAAGCCCCCTAGGCTTAACACTTAGCCCATTTTCCCACCTTCCAGCCCCTAATCCCTTGCCCTCTTTATGGATGCTTAGCCCCCCATCACTCATTCATCGTGTCGGCCTGCACGCGGTGGTGTTTATATTTTATTAATGTACTGCATACATACAGGTACAAAATCAGGCCCTTGGCCTACAACCCTTGGGCTCTCTGGCCTAACAATCACATAAGCCCACTAGCTTATACAAACTTGTCTCACCAGACTATAACACATATTTAAAATTCATTTCATAACCTATATTTACAAAGGGCTCGGCCTTGGGGACACTACAATCCCCCTCCCCTTATTTCTGCACTATCCTCAGTGCAACCTTACACTATCTCTGCAAGATTTTCAAAATTTTCAAAAATATGCGGGTACTCTACCCGCATAACATCTTCATGCTCCCATGTCGCATCCTCAGGATCATACCAGGTCCACTGGACCTTTACAAGCTCTATGGCTCGATTCCGGAGCTGTTTTCTTTTCCTGTCCAATATGCGCATAGGATGCACTTGCAGGACACCTTCTGGTTCCACTTGAATCACATTCTAATCGATAACATGATTAGCATCAGGTATATATCTCTTAAGAATTTAAACATGAAACACATTATGTACAGTCATAGATGCAGGTAATGAAAGCATGTATGCAACTAGCCCAATCCTTTCCAGGATTTCAAATGACCCACAAAATCTTGCTGCCAACTTGGCACAACTTCCCAGCTTCAGGGAACTCCTGTTATTTTTTACTTTCAGGAAAACATCATCACCCACTTTGTATTCTCTGTGGGTTCTGTTCTTATCAGCACAACTCTTTTGCCTGTCCTAGGAAGCCTTCAAATTTTGTTTAATTCTTATCATTTGGTCTTCCATCTCTTTGAGCAGCTCATGCCCAACTACTTCTCTGTTAGCTAGATTATCCCATCTCACTAGAGTGTTTCACTTTCTTCCATAAATTACTTCAAATGGGCTCATATTCAACGATGTGTGATACCCATTATTGTATGTGAATTCTACCAAATACAAGTAGTCTTCCCATCTTGATGGTTTATCCATCACATACATTCTCATCATGTCTTCTATTACTCTATTCACCCTCTCTGTCTATCCGTCAGACTCAGGATGATACGTTGTACTAAAATTTAGATTCGTTCTGAATCCTTTGAACAGTCCTTTCCAAAAATTCGAGGTGAATTTCGGGTCCCTATCAGACACAATCATCTTAGGAATTTCATGCAAGTGTGACACTTCTTTTAAGAAGATATCAGCAACATCTGCTGCCTTGTGAGTGGTTTTCAATGGAATAAAATGGGCATCTTTTGTAAGCTTTTCCACCACCAGCATGATCGAATCATGTTGATTGCTTGTCCTAGGAAATCCTGTAATAAAATCCATTGTCACCACTTCCCACTTCCACTTAGGAATGGGTAAGGGCTGCAGCAACCCTACTGGGTGCCTACGCTCAACCTTAACTTTCTGGCACTCCATACATCTGGCGATGTATTCAGTGATTTCTTTCTTCATACCCAGCCAAAAATAATGTCTTTTAAATGCTGCTACAGTCTTCTAATAACCAAGATGTCCAGCATAAGTCACGTTATGCATTTCTTTTAGAATTGCCAGTTTCAATTCTTGGACATTGGGTATGTACACTCTGTTTTTATATAGAAGTAAGCCATTAGCTTCCAAGGTGTAACTTTCCTTAGTCTGTGGTCTCTCACGCTGCTATAGCTTTGCTACCAAATCTATGAACTGCAAATCAACATTTGCAGCTTCCAGAACTCTATCCCTGATATCAGTCCTGTACATGCTAATGGTTGTAGCATGTAAGTCATGCACTTTTCTGCTGAGTGCATCAGCCACCTTATTTTCCTTACCCTTGATATGCTTGATATCAAATTCATATTTGCATAGAAACTCCAACCATCTGGTTTGCCTGGAATTTAAAGTCGGTTGATCAAATAAATACTTCAGACCGTTGTGGTCTATTCTCAATTCAAAACTCCTTCCCTTGAGGTAATGTCTCCATTTCTTCAATGCGTGGACAATTGTTGCCAGCTCTAAATCATGAGTGGCATAATTCCTTTCATTCTCTTTCACTTTTCGGGATTCATAACAGATTAAAAATCCCTCTTGGATGATAACTCCTCCCAGCCCCTCCTTACACGCATATGTGCACACCACGAAATCCATATTTGGATCTACAATATTCAATATTGGAGCGCTAGTTAACAACTACTTCAATCACTGGAAACTGCTCTCACACTCTTCAGTCCACTGAAACTTCTTCTCCTTCCTTTGAAAGGAAGTGATAGGGTGATATATCTTTGAGAATCTGGCTATAAACTTTATGTAGTAGCCTTCCATACCCATAAAATATCTAACTTCTGCCACATTCCTTGGAACTGACCATTCTCGGATGGCCTCAACCTTTTCAAGATCCACAACGATCCCCTCTTCTGAAATAATATGTCCCAAGTAATGGATCTATCTTTGATAAAATGACCATTTGCTTAGCTTGGCATACAGTTGGTGTTCTCTCAATACTTGCAACAACATTCTCAGGTGTTTCTCATGCTCTTCCTCTGACTTGGAATACACCAAGATGTCATCTAGGAAGACTATGACAAACTTGTCTAAATAGTCCCTGAATACACCATTCATTAAGCACAAGAAAACAACAGGTGTGTTTGACAATCCAAACGACACCACCATGAAATCATAATGACCGTACCTTATTCTAAAGGTAGTCTTGTTGATGTCCTCATCATGTATTCTCACTTGGTGATATCCAGATCTGAGATCTATTTTTGGAAATATTTTCGTGTCCTTCAACTGATCAAAAAGATCATCGATCCTTAGAAGAGGATACTGGTTCTTGACAGTTACCTTATTCAACTGTTGGAAATCAATGCACAACCTCAACATCCCATATTTCTTCTTCACGAATAGGACTAGGGCTCCCCAAGGTGACACACTGGGGCAAATGTAACCCTTCTTCAAAATCTCTTCAAGTTGTAATTGCAACTCTTTCAGCCCTGGCGTACTTATTCTATAAGGATCTTTCGAAACTGGAGCTGCCCCTGGTATAAAATTTATAGAAAAATCGATGTCCCTCTTCGGAGGTAGTCTAGGTACCTCCTGAAATACGTCCTTGAACTCTTTGAGTACCTCATGGTCTTCCACTTCGAGACTGCATCTCTATATGCTTATCCCACATGGGGTGAAAATAATTGACAGCCTTTCCTGTAACACTTCTTCAGCTGCATGGATGAGATTTCTCTAACATCCATGGCTCTGGGAATTCCTTGGACTGTTACCTGATTTCCCTCTTTGTCCAAGCATGTAAACCTTTTGTTACGGCAGTCCAGAAGGGCATGATGCTAGTCCAACTAGTCCATCCCAATTAAGCAGTCGTAAGAGCCTAAAGGCAGAATATTCAATTTAGCCTTAGTGCTCAATCCTTTCATGTCCACTAAACAGGACTTAACCAATTCAGTGACCTTCCTTTTGGTTCCTGTGGCTAATTGTACTAGCCAATACTTTTCATGTTTGCTTCTTGTTAAACGCAAACTTTCCACCACCCTAGGATCTAAATAACTATGGCTAGCCCCTGAATCAATTAAAATAATGAGTGGTCGGTTGTTAATCACACCTTCCACTTCAATCATGTGCGATCAAAATTGTGCTTGCTTGTTGTCCAAGGATATGAATATCCTTGGCATTCTACTGCCCATATCCTCCACTGTTTCATCTTTTTGAACAGTATGGACAGTTCTCGCTTTATCTTTTCTGTGGGGGTAGTCTATGTACCTATGGTTTCCCTTACAACCCCAACACTCCATAGGTGGCAGTCTTAGCATTTTCTCACCCACTTTAGCCTTCCTAGGCTCTCTAAAGGATGGTTGTCCCTGAGGATTGTTTCTGAAGAAAGGAGGCTTGTTTCCCTTTTGCCTTTGTTCCTTCTTAAACCTCTTCTAGTCATCCCAAGCCTTCCGAAAGGTAGGCTTTTCTCTTTGTTGTTCATACAAGCATTTCACCCTTCTTATTGTTTCTTCCATAGTCTTAGGATCATCATACTGAATCTTATCACCGATGGAAGGT
This sequence comes from Picea engelmannii, assembly GCA_009831015.1. Lineage (NCBI taxonomy): Eukaryota > Viridiplantae > Streptophyta > Pinopsida > Pinales > Pinaceae > Picea > Picea engelmannii. The sequence continues at coordinate 457,872 of ML781394.1, read as the reverse complement.
GGAATTCCACTCAGATACCTCTAAATCTTGACAATCTCATATTTGATGAATGGAACATACTTCAGCAATTCCAAGAAACTTCGTTCGTACTCATGAATGGTCATGTTGCCTAGCTTGAGTTCAAAGAACTTCTTCATCTTTCTGTCATAATATCTTTTGGTCAGGTATTTCTTCTTGAAATACCTCTTAAACTCCTTCCAAGTGATATCTTTCTCTCTAATGTGCTACACTTGCACAAACTGATCCCACCACATGGATGCTTTCCCTTTTAGTTGGTACATCGCAATTCTTCCTTCTACATGAGCGGAGTAGTTCTGTGATTGGAAATAATTCTTCATGCCAAGCAACCATGTCTCGGCATCTTCCTCCTTCTTATGTTCTCCATCAAACGTTGGAGGCTTGATCTTGTTCATCTCCCCTTTCAATTCATCCTTTCCAAATTTTCAGTGTTTTCTAGTAGGGGACGGGCTTGAACTACTGTGTGTTTCCTTGCCAGAATGCTTCGGGGAGAGACGGTAATGTCTGCTACCACTCCTCGATCTCCTTCTCCTCTCAGGGGTTCTGACACTTCTTGATCTGCTTGTGTCACTCTCTTTTTCCAATTTATTTTCTATTCTTTCCAGGCTCTTCAACATTTTTAAGTTGAATTCACCCTGTCGATCCCTGATTTTCATGAGTTTTTGGTTATCAGCTCGGTGAGCCTGGGCATCTTTCTACAATCTTTCAATGAGTTTCATCATATGTCTTTCCTTATCCATCTCTTTTTCATTCCCATTAGAGTTTGTTCCTTCGACTCCCAGGTTGACATTCCTTCCTACCCTTTCATCCAGTGTTTCGGAGGCAATCTGCACCTCTTCCAATTCCATACTCGTCGTTGGTTTTTGGCTATCCTGACACTCGTTGAACTCTGCACACACAACGTACAGTAAATCGAAGTTTGTCAGGCCTTAACCCTTACAAAATCATAATATTCATAAATCAACGTGAGTGAGAAAACGTTTTAATTTCACAAAGTCTTATGAGCTTTGACAGCTCTACAATTTCGGGACTTCAAGACTTCTGGCTTCAGGATTTTGGTCCACGAGGCTCTCACAATCGCTTTCAGTTTTCAGGTCTTCGGTACCCAGGAGTTCATAACGCAGTGACTCCCAACTTCTTTTCGCTACAATCCCCGAAATCCGATACACGGTTTCTTGTACGAGATCCAACGATCCTCGATGAGTTGGGTTTAACAGTCCAGATCTTTTCGGAATTTTGTGAATCAAAAGTTCACGATGCAGTGAATCCTAATATTTGTTTCCTCAATTCTCAAATTCCAAAAATTCAGTTTCCTTGCTCTTTGGGCCCACAGCACAGTTGTCTCTCTTAAAATCTGCTACGGTTCTTCCGTCTCCGAAGACTTCGGGACTTCAGGACTTCGAGTTTCAGGGTTTCTATTCTTGAGACTTCCAGACTCGCTTTCCTTTCCAACCCCTGACTTTCGAATTCCAATTTACTTTATCCTCCGAGCCCACAACATAGTTGTCGCCCTTCACCACAGTGGCGTGTGGTACGTTCAGGAGGGTCCACGTCACCTTCGATGATGTCATCAGGTTCCACCACTCTCACCTATCTTCTCCACTCACTGGCACGTGGTACACATTCATGCGCCCACGTCCATTCCAAGAAAAATCCCATGGTTATACTCCTTCCTCAGATCTACGACGCAGATCTTATCAGCGTTTCGAGGTTTCGGGAATCAGGAGTTCATGCATCCCACATCTCGAACTTCCATTTTCCAAAATCCCAAAATTACAGTTTACTCCTCCACTGAATTGGATAGTCAACTCCCTTCCTACGATCTACGATGTAGATCGTTTCGGGATTTTGGGTTTCGGAGGTGTTCACCTTCCTCACTTCCCATCTCCCAACTTTTCGAAATCTGAAATGTTTTTGCGACTAACTCGAGCGCGACTCTGCCAAATATAATGGTCGATCCTTCCTCCCAGATCTACATCATAGATATTCTCAGGTTTTTGGGTTTTCGGGGGTTCGCGCATCACGATTCCCATGCTCTTGTGCAACTCCAAAGGGTTTTTAAACCCTGCGCACATTTTCCTGATCCGATAGTCACAAGGGTTCACTACTTCCCTCCCAAATATATCCTAAGGCTCCAGCACTGCTGGTGTGGAGTCCTCTCTCCCTGTGGCCATATACCACACCAGCTGCGGTTTCACCACACCGCTATACCTCCTGATCTTATAGGCACGGTCAAGTAACTCCTTGACACTCCAGACCATACCAGGGTCCGAAATTGGTCCTCCAGACACAATTTCTCCTCTCACCCTTGGTCCAAAGACCACTCAACTAGCCCATCTAGGCTTAGTGTCGAAACCTTGGCTTTGATACCAAATTGTAACACCACTTTTCTATTACCATACTTCGCAGAAATATAACACTCACTCTCAGATTATAAACAACATGCATTTAAGCAAGAAATACATTTAAACTCAGAGTAAATATAAGAATTACTACTAATGCAAATATTCCCTGTCATTAGCAACAATTCATCTGCACAATAGAATACATGATAAAATATAAGCATCGCAGGCATGCAAAACATAACATTTAACATAAGTTGATACTTATCTTGTAACTGTGGTAATTCCACCAACCAGGTGCAGGCCTTCCACGAACCTCCCAGCCTTAGACCCCGCTGCTCATCAAGCTCAGCAGTAGGTCACCCCTGAGATGGGACTAAGCTCCACCCCAAGGCAAGGAATCCTAGGCTAGGCTGAGGTTATAGGGAAAAATCACAGTCACAAGGAAGGAATTCTCTCCCAGGAACCACTCATGCTCACTGCCCACAGACTCTCCTTCCCCACATGCCTGTTCCACCCCAGGAGTATACACCTTCTCTGTCACCTGGATAGTCCTTTGGTTGCTAACCTCCCTTGCCTTGGGTTACAACAACAGACCAGACCGGAAGTCTCTGAGCTCTGTGGTAGCTACAGGGTTCCTTCCAGGAGTTCTCTCCTTCCTCTGCGCACTCTCTCACCTGGAGAGAGTCACTCACAGGCCAAGAAACCTATTCTTTCAATTCAATCACCTCTCTCACCTGGAGAGAGTGTTGTACAAACTGGCCAACAAGCCACACGTAGTCCAGCACTACGTGGCCACAACATCCAACGGGGAAAATAGACACGAGCTTTCCAACAGGCTCAACAATGATAGGATGGTCTCACGGTTATGGCTTGGGGACAGAGATTCCACACATAGACTCAATCTCTTTAGATAGAGGGTGTCTCGGCCTTCCAGAATCAACACAGGCTATCCTCGAAATCAACACAGACTTTTCCCCCCACGTTTTTAGAATTGCACGAGGTCTCCTGCAGAGGTTGGATCGGATGTACTGTTCAGAAGGTCGGGTAGAACGGAGGAGAACCCCCAACACGGCTCATATCATCCCTCTTATTTGCATGGGCTTGGGTTGACACTTGTCACCCATGAAGCTACATGCCTCCATCAACATGCGCTCCTCCCACCCTTTTGAAGTCACATGTCATTCCAAAAGAACTTAGGGTAAAACATATTATTCACATGTTTGTTGAAATAATATTAAAATATTATTCCCAAGACTTAAGCCCCCTAGGCTTAACACTTAGCCCCTTTTCCCACCTTCCAGCCCCTAATCCCTTGCCCTCTCTATGGATTCTTAGTCCCCCGTCACTCATTCATCATGTCGGCCTACACGCAGCGGTGTTTATATTTTATTAATGTACTGCATACATACAGGTACAAAACCAAGCCCTTGGCCTACAACCCTTAGGCTCTATGGCCTAACAATCACATAAGCCCACCGTCTTATACAAACTTGGCTCACCAGCCTATAACACATATTTACAATTCATTTCATAACCCATATTTACAAAGGGCTCGGCCTTGGGGACACTACAGGTACTATGGCATTCAAATTGGAGTTGTCTACATCTTCACGAGTACACCCAGTTTTCCATGTTTCATGCTTAAAGAGGTTATAGGCAACAAGATCCCAGTTCAAACTATATTTCCAGAACTTGGTGAGGAAGGAAAAATCATATTGGAGCCTGAAGCCATCACTGACACAAGAATTCGCCAGCTGAGGAATAGATCCAGTTCAAAGTATCTCATTAAATGGAGGAAACTACTGGCTGAAGATTCCACTTGGGAAGATGAGTCTTTTATACAGAAGCATCCAGAGTTACTCAAGCATTGCGGAAAACACTTGTATCAAGGGGAGGGGCATGTTAAGCCCTAATATTGGCTCATTACCCCTTAATTGGGGCATATTATATTAGTAATGTTATTTTATTTATGTCAGCTTTAGGCCATTAGTTGTAATTATACCTCCTAGTCTGCTATATATACCAAGGAGACATTTTCATTTTGAATCATCTTGTACTTGAACATTTAAGTGGGGTAAAAGGAGGTTGCCCCCTTGAACAGGCTTATTATCTGAAATTTTCTCTCTTTCAAGGCGTTGAGTACTTTTTCTGAGGTTTTTCTATGCTATATTGATATTTGGTTATTAACGGGTTCTTATGAAGTAAATTACCTGATAAGGTTCACTCTTCTAAAATTCAATTTTGAATGATCGTTAAGTAAGCTTTGCAACACAGCCGACGTTTAGGCCAAGTGTTCAAAATTTGGGGTTGTAGAGGCATTTCATCAACCTATGTGTCCACCTATGTGGTCACATTTCATCCCCATCAGGTCGGCTAGGAAGGGTTTCTAGACGCAAATATTACTCACACACCCACTCTATATATCGACCCAGCTCATCCTCATTTCGTTTTAATTTTCTTGGTCGAATTTTAAAGGAAATAACTATTAAAAGAAATTGTACTAGGGATAGAGTACATGATGGGAAACAATGACCTGTGAATGGGGCCAATGTTGAAATTTTTTCAAAATGTTTTTGTGTGCATTCAAATTTGACATGGATAGACTGTTTGTATGCCTTGACGATATGGGATGGTTTCCAGACTCAAACATCACTCTAGTTCAACAATAATCTTGATTTTTCTTAACAATATCTAGCTTTATTTTTCGTATGGAGGTTCATTCTCATATGTAATCTAGTTCAACAACAACCTAATGGGTAACAGTAACCTGTGAATGGGGCCAATGTTGAAATTCTTTCAAAAAAATTCTATATGCACTGAAATTTGACATGGATAGATTGTTCGCATGCCTTAATGATATGGAAGGGTTTCTAGAATCAAATATAGAGTACTAGATGCGGGAACATGTGTAGTCTAAATGAATTTTAAAAGGAACAACGAACGAACATTGTACTAGGTCTAGACATGGGCAATGGTGACTTGTGAATGGGGCCAATGTCGAAAGTTTTTCAAATTGTTTTTGTATGCACTAAAATTTTACATGGAAAGACTATTTGCATGCCTTAATGATACGGAGGGGTTTCTGGACTAAAATTTGACTCACACACCCACTTTTTTCCATCATCAATTCATCATGTAAACCATAAACCCTAATTTTCTTTCAAAGTACACAAATTGGTTGACGCAAGTTTTAAGTTTTCATCAGTCTTTCTTCATTTTTATTTTAAGTTCTACATTGTATACACAATGTATGTGTGTCATAGTTGTGATGAAAAATCCCTCTTTTCGTTCATTGTTTAATCAACACTATAAAAATGGTTGTGATGAATGGCCCATGCATCTCTAAGGAAATTTCTATGATCTTGTACCTTGTTGTTTGACCCTAGAGCATTCCTTGGACAACCATGAGAACCATACTTTATGTTACAAAAGCATTTGAAATTACCATTGTTATATCACATATTGCATGTGTGATTCCACAAAATCCCTAGGCATGGACCATAAATCCCTCTTTTTCGTTGATTGCTTAATCAACACCATAAAAATACTCCCTTGCAGTACTAGATGCGAGGACGTGTGTACTTTCGAATGAATTTTACAAGGAAATTGTACTAGGACTAGACACAGGCAATAGTGACCTATGAATCGGGCCAACGTTGAAAGTTTTTCAAACTATTTCTATATGCACTGAAATTTGACATGGATAGACTATTTGCATGCCTTAACGATATGGGAGGGTTTTTGGACTCAAATTTGACTCACACACCCACTTTCTTCCATCATAAATTCATCATGTAAACCATAAACCCTAATTGTCTTTCAAAGTACACAAATTGGTTGACGCAAGTTTTAAGTTTTCATTAGTCTTTCTTCATTTTTCTTTCAGGTTCTACATTAATATTGTATATACAATGTATATGTGTCATAGTTGTGATTAAAAGTCCCTCTTTTTCGTTGATTGCTTAATCAACACCATAAAAATACTCCCTTGCAGTACTAGATGCAGGGACGTGTGTACTGCCGAACTAATTTTACAAGAAAAAAGGAACAGAAATTGTACTAGGACTAGACACAGGAAACGATGACCTGTGAATGGGGCCAATGTTGAAATTTTTTCAAACTGTTTATGTATGCACTAAAATTTGACATGGATAGACTATTTGCATGCCTTAACAATATGGGAGGGTTTTTGGACTCAAATTTTACTCACACACCCACTTTCTTCCATCATCAATTCATCATGTAAACCATAAACCCTAATTTTATTTCAAAGTACACAAATTGGTTGACGCAAGTTTTAAGTTTTCATCAGTCTTTCTTCATTTTTCGTTCAGGTTCTACATTAATATTGTATATACAATGTATATGTGTCATGGTTGTGATAAAAAATCCATATTTTTCATTGATTGCTTAATCAACACCATAAAAATAATCCCTTGTAGTACTAGATGCAGGGACGTGTGTAATGTCGAACTAATTTTACAAGGAATAAGGAATGGAAATTGTACTAGGACTAGACACGGGCAACAATGTGGGGCCAATGTTGAAATTTTTTCAAATTGTTTTTGTTTGTGTTTGTCACTAATGTGAGGTGCTCCATTCAAAAATTGGTTGTTTTCAATAGCAATGTTTGTTGACATGGACATATTTTGTATACCAAGTTTGATTGCAAACAATGCAATGATGAGTAGGTGTGTCAAACACCTATCTTTGATCTTGTTTTTCAATGATTGCATGGCATATTCTTTCCAAACTTTGTGTTTTTATTATGAGAGCTCACTCTTTGGAATGCATTGACTTCTTTTGTGAGATCTAAATGGTTGCAATTGTGAAGGAAATCACCTACAAAATATTTTTTCTTTGTGTTTTCAATCATCCAATGAGAAAAATATTATTAGAAGCACGACCCCTTCTTTTCGTTTTCACAATTCCAAGCTCTTCTAGGCATTTTTATCCCTAAATGATGTCATTTCAAGTTAGAGAAAAGTTGTTTGGGATATTCTCTATTTCTAATCATGATTTTCGTACAATGCATATTCATCTTGACTCGATGCGTTTCATCTACTCTAGAAGAAAAACTAAGAACAACTTCAAGAGTGCCTCATCCTCCTTGGGTTTCTTTAAGTTAACTCCAATGGCCTGGACTTGTCTAAAATTATTTTGGAATAAAACATAGATGTGGCCTCTTGTTTCACAAAGTTATTTTTAATAAAATTCTTAGTATGATGCACATTAAAATTTCTATGATCTACTCATTGATGGATTTCTCCTTATGAAAAAGGTAAAGAAGGGATCACAACAATATGTGTTGCTACTTGTTTCAATAGTACACTATGGAAATGGGACTCATTTACTTATAACATAGTTTGGAAATCCAACTAGAAGAAGATGCTTCATTTGTTAACTCAATATGTAATTGGTTACAATTACCAAGTCTCTCATGAAGCTTTTAAGAACATATTTTCCAGAAGTTTTATCTTCTCTCAACAATGTCCATTGATTATTGAGAATCATTGCCACCTAGTTAATTAACAACTTGGAGGAATCAATCCACTCTTTGCTTGAAATATCAAATTATGTATTTCACATAGAAGGGAACTTCAATTCTATCCACATATTCTAGAATTGCTTCATCACTGCCTACCAAAAAGCTATTTTCCTCATTCAATTTGGTATCTTGGATTTATCTTTGACTATAGATAAGAAAAAATGTCTTTGTCTCTATGCATATAATTTATAATTCCTTTCTTTGTATGTAAGGTCAATTCCTTCTTCTATCCACTATAAAATGGGTAATATATCTCTAACACCAATCTTTAATGTCAAACCCATTTATTATCATCTGCTCCTATATTTGTACCCATCGACCCTTAGGAAGGATAATTGATAGGCCACGAATAATTAGTTACAATAATGTAATTTCTTACCTTCATGGAGTCATCAATAGGGTGTTTACAATGTCTATCAATGTAGTTTTCCCCCACATCCATAAGGATAATCAATAAATAGGATTCAATTAGAAGAGATTGTAACTGCAAGGACCTGGGTGGAGTCATCGATTTGTAGGGTTTTAGTGTTCCCAATGAATGGATGTGTTTTTGTTGACATGGAATGGGACAACACATGTACCTTCTTAATTTTCTTCCTTCACTTGATGTGGGCCTGGTCATTCCTAGCCTTGAATTGAAAGTTACCCCTAGTCTTAGGCATCACCCTTCATGACACTTGTCACCAAATGATTAGATCACAAGGTTGGAGGCATATGGGAATTGGGATGAGGCTTCATAAACCTACATAAACAAGAGACATTAATTGAACTTTGACTAGATTGAAAGGTGTGTGCAATTGAAAATACTAACAACCCAAAACTAAAAGGGATCAATACAAAGACTGCCAATGATAGGTGATCGGTGGTGTGTAGGAAGAGGCCTGACACCTTAAAAATGATAATTCTCCTCCAACTATCCACATATATGTATAATTCTAAATCCTCATCCCTCCTTTATTCCAATGACCCCATGATTTTAGAGAGGCCATGCTTGATGTGGAAGTTTACACATTTCAAATTCCTCCAAGTGTCCAATCCTCTATGACTCCTATCGAGATTTCAATGAATTTCAAGGTATAATACATATGGGTTATGTAAGGGACTTAACACCCACATGGATGTGAGTCATATGATCTCTCTCCATAAGAAAATAGTCACTGTCATGTGTTTGACAACCCAAAATGTAGGCCTGAATGTGCATGTTGTCAATTGAGTGGATTTACTAAGGAAATAGTCATCTCTCAAGATAGTGCTATCATTTAATGATCATCATCTCTAGTGATTGTTTTTTATCCTTTTAGAGGAAAATCCTATGGTGTATGGATCTTTGCCTTAAATCCCTTCCATCAATGCATCAATTATTCCAATGACCTCCTTGATAGCTCTGCAAGGGCTTGAATTACATTCCCTAACCTTAAGCAAAAATACGCACCAAACAAATGCTAAGACAACCAATCATGTGTTTCTCCACAATAATTTCACTTGTCAAGTACATGGTGTTGTAAATACCTTGTGTTTTAGTGGATAATAGGAAAGAGAGTTGTTGGAATAGGCTTGGAACGAATGGTTTAAATAGAGAGGAACCCAAAAACACTTGATTTCCCTTCCCCTGCACATCCTATGGGGTATTATATGGATCACAAGGAATGCTACAATATTCAAGGACATTCAACCCTCACCCTCTAATATAGTATATAGTTTTGAATATACCTTCACTCCACTGGTTGGTCACAAGAAACAAAAATATAGGTATATTGTTCCATGGTTTTCAATGGATTAAATAACACCATATGGTTTCATCATCATCATCATCATCGTCATCATCATCAAAATCATCATTGTCATCATCGTCGTCATCATGATCATCTTCCCTTAATGAATTTTGACCACAAACACTATAACCTCTAACCACTATGATCCTAAACACATTGACTATGAAATTAACCCATTACACATCATCCTCATCATCGTTTTCATCGTCCTCATCATCATGATCCTCTTCATCATCGATGTCGTTCTCATCATCATCATCATCATCATCATCATACAATATAATATTTAATTATATACTATGTAATATATCATGTTTATATAATATATATAAATAATATATTTATGTATATTATATATATAACATAGCATAACCCAAAATGAATAAATAAATAAAAATATAAAAAATAGAAATTATAAAAGATATATTAAAATTAAAATAAAATAAAACAAAAACAAAACCCATTACTGATCATATCATTGTGCACACGAACAAGGTAAAGGAGATCACTACATGACAAACCGAGGGCACAAAGAAGATTGTGAGGGTGAGGAGATAGAATTCCAGGGCACAGAGGGGAGATAGATTACGACTGCGAGGGAACAAGGAGGGGAGATAGACTGTGACTACGAGGGTGAGGAGATATACTACGAGGGTGAGTTGAGGGAATAGATAGACTGTGAACGATGAGTTGAGGGAGATAGACTGCGAGGGTGAGCTGAGTGAATAGATACAGACTGCGAATGATGATAGACTTGGAGGGTGAGCCAAAGGCACATAGATATATTGTGAGGGTGAGTCGAGGGCACTGAGATAGAATGTGAGGGAATGAAGGGCACCAAGAATGGTGAGTACCTCTATTCATTGTAATTTCACCAATCTTTTAACTTCTAGTATTAGTTTATTAGATGGGCTTGGATTTCTACTTTGTAAGGTATACCAGATATCCTCTTAGTTTTATAAATTCATTGCATCCAACTGGTGAAATGGTGAGGGTTTTCACTTGATTTTTCAATACTCCATTTTTCCTTACAATCTCATGAATGACAATGCCTTGAAACATGATATGCCAAACTTCAAAATCCATTTCTCCAAGTTCTTCATAAAAATTTCCAATATGAAATGTGAGGGTTCAATCAAGTAATGGAAGAAAGATAAATTCATAAAATTATTCAGTTGGTGATTTATTAAACAATAACATTCCTTTAAACATGAGATTCATAAGAAAAGGAAAAGGCATGGAGAGATTGGTCTTGTAAAAAATTTATCATTGAAAACTTCAATCTTGAAACCACTAGCCAACAAGATAATGCAATCGTAAAATATCATAAGTTGAAATTTCAAATAAACATATTGTTCAGAATATTGAACAACAAATATTGCTTCTTGTTTGCTATGGTGATGGTCAATTATTCAAATGAATTATATTTGTTTGCAGATCAATAAGTGATTTTTCTTTTGGGCGTAAATCATATACCTTAAGGCTCAAGAAGGTTTAGTCACTAGGATTAGAGACTCACTAGCCTCCAAACCTAGAAATTTTCCTTTTCTTGGCTAAATTATCCAAATAGACAAAAAAATTGACACCTTTCTTTTCTTACTTCAATGATGAAGGTTAAATTACTAACTTTTAAAGGACTTTTGGTCTCCTGACTTAGTGATTTATCTATCATGAGGAAAAATGATGGAATGGGAAATCAACAAGTCCTTCATGTCAACGACTTAGATGTTTTCTTGACAAAATGCTTCATAGAGATAACAACAAAATATTGAAGGAGATTCTACAATGTAAATTCTCCATTAATCATAAAAAAAATAAACTCTTATTCTATGCACCATTGAGTTTCCATGGTTTCTTGGTGATTCCAAAACTTCTTCAACTCGTCAACAGTACTAAGGAGTCATTAATGGATCCAATACCTTCATAAACATTTACACATCAAATTCAAGCTTGAAAAATTGATCCTAAATCCTCATAGATATAAACTACCTCATGTGCGAACTCAATATCAACAAACTAAAAGAATTATTGGTAAGTGATTAAAAATAAATTTAAATGAGTGTCGATGGAATCCCTTGATTTCTCAACTTGCAACTTACGCAACTTTAAAGTTGGATAGTTGGAGGAGAATGATGATTTTGAAGGTGCTAGGCCTCTTCCTACACACCACCAGATCACTATCCAACTTTATAAATCAACATGCAACTACACAACTTTATGCAACTTACACAACTTTACGCAACTACGCAACATGCAACTTATGCAAATTTATGAAACTACGTAACTTTATGCAACTACGCAACTTATGAAACTTTATGGAACTACACAACTTTATGCAACATGCAACTATGCAACTTTATGCAACTATTCAACTTATGCAGCTTTATGAAACTATGCAACTTATGCAACTTTATGCAACTAAGCAACTTATGCAACTTTATGCAACTAAGCAACTTATGCAACTTTATGAAACTATGCAACTTTATGAAACAATGCAACTTATGCAACTTTATGCAACATGCAACTTTATGCAACTTATGAAACTATGCAACTTATACAACTTTATGCAACATGCAACTTTATGCAACATGCAACTTATGAAACTATGCAACTTATGCAACTATGCAACTATATGCAACTTTATGCAACTATGGAACTTATGCAACTTTATGCAACTTATGCAACTTATGCAACTTTATGAAACTTTATGTTTACAAGCCTCCCCATTAAGAGGCCTTTTGGTCTCCAAAATATTAGAGGACCAATCTAGAACAATGTGCCATCTTTTTGTTTCTCTTGAACATGGATATAACTATGAATGATAGATTTCGTTACTAGCTCGAGTTCTTGCTATGGATTTATCTCTAGTTGGATTTCATTACAAGAGGATGTGTGAATGTTGGATTTCATTACAAGAGGATGTGCGAATGACCTCCTTCTACTAGGACCAATTGGTTCCTGACATGGAAACAATTTTCTTATGTTGCACATGCTTACCAACACTCTATCCATGCAACAACTTCACTTGGAGGACCTCCTTAGTGTGCAATCATAGCACCTTTTTTCACCCAAAATAGTTGACAAATCCATCACCCTATTTACATCAATTCCCAAGCCTAATGTTGGGACTTTAATGCCTCTTTCTATCCTAACGAATTCCATACACCTCTAATGTTGGGACTTTAATGCCATTCTATAAAAGAGAAGAATCACACCCCAAAGCATACCAAGATAACAATAATGGGATGCCAAGTATGATATAAATCAATTAAACAAGGACCCCAATAAGTTTGTTACATACAATAGAATCAAGTTAATTCTCCAAGCAAAACATGGGTTCCCTAAATATTTGCTCGCTAACTTATCTTCTCATTTTTTTGAGTGTTGGTACCACAAACTTATATTCGCACGATAACTTATATTCTTGTTTTAATGAGTGTAGGTACCACCAAAAAGATATCTATCAGATCTATCTTCCTCGAGTGATTATCAAGATATACTAAGAGAGGTTGAAAGTGAGACGTGTTGTACTAGATCTACCGATTCTAGATCAACTAGATCTGAAAAGGTAAGGAAAAGATTTCGTATATGCATGCAATTTTTTATTGCCAACAGAGGGTCATGTAATTATGATGTTGAGAGAATAGGTGACATTGAGTTTCCCTTGAGGTATAGAAATCTAGTGCAACGATGGGCACCTAAGGAGCTACCTGAAGTGGACACAGATTTCTTCATCGTTGGGAGGATGTATCGCATTGCTCCTTCATCCTTACATGGATTGGGGTTATTTTCCATGGATGGCATAAAGGTTGGCTATGGCATTGTAACTAAATTGATGGATTATGTCGGACCATTATACAAATACAATCATTGTTTGATGTTGGTCCAATATACGCGAAGTATGCGGAGATACGAATGATCAGGGGATCAAATTTTGCTCAATTTTCAAAGTGCTCGGAATACGACGAAAACAGTGCCATTGCGTCGGTCTCGTCTTCCTGATTCCGGTGGTATATTTACTTTCGCAAACGGAGTCCGTATGGAGGAGATATCGTGATCTGTCCACCAAGCCAAACAGGTAAAAATTTGGGATGCTGATTGTACCTGTCCGTACAGTCCGTACGGCCACATGGAGGGCCGTACCATCATGATGATGTGGTATTTGATGACATGGCGCATATTGGTTGGTTGTTCGTTGGCACATTTTCATTGGTTGACGTGGACGAGTGTTATGTGGACACATGTCCGTTTTCATGGCAAATAATAAGGAGACACGTGGCCCAATGCATGGGCGCCACGTGTCCCCCATTTGTTGGTTCACATTGACATATATAAAATGTAAACGGGAGTCCATGGGGTTCGACCCCGGGACCTCCCACCACACAAACATTCGCCCGACCAATACGCCATCACATGTTCCTTGTTATGTAATCCAACGCAATTATATTTATGTTTGCAAATTGTAATATTTGGAAAAAGGCGCGTGCCAGAGCCTAAGCCCCGACCCATGGTTCCGTCGCAATGTAATATGACCATATATATATCGTGGCGCGTGCATTGCAATACATTGCAATGTTATATTACATATGTATATTCAATAGTTGCAAACTATATTAAAACGCGCGCGGGGTTTTGAAAACTTTAACCTTTGGTTAATACATGTGTGTAACCCGTGGTTTGGTCGGTGAATAACCGCGCGGGAGTTTTTAAAATGGATTAACCACTTTTGCACCCAGCCCAAGGTCGCATGGGCCATATGACCGAATGTCGAGGCGGTTAGGGGCTGGAGGCGCCTTAACCGTCCTACGGTTTGTACCGATGCACGGTTGCATACGAGACTTGGTTTTTCTGCTTTAAAGAGCGTGCGTGCTAGGTTTGAAGCACAAGGGTACATTTTGTAGAACCAGAGACAGCAAGTGGAAGAGGGAGACTTCAAGGAGGCTATCTTCTTCATTTTTCGACCGTTTCAGGTGCCGAAAGAGCCCAGACAAGGGTTTTGGGATGCTGTGGAGCCATTGGAGCAGTGGGTTTGTCATTTTGAGCATTGTAAGGCATGTTTTTGAGCACTTTAAGCAATTTAATAATAATGATCCATTGGAAGCTGGACCAGGAGATGTAGCCTGAAGTGGGGTGAACTCCTTTATCAAGTTGTTGTGTTTATGTCTGATGTTCAATGATTTATGTTGTTGTCTATGTGTATTTTCTACATAAGTAATCCTTAATTATGTGTTGCAAATTGATCTGATTGCTTTAAACACATAACATTTCACTTGCAATCATTATTCAAGTTTCAAGTCTTCTTCATTTTTAGATCAACGAAGTTGCCGCAAATTATATACAACTAGTAGATAACAATCGAAATAAAGGGGAAACTATGTATATTGATGGAAGGCCAAAAGATTATAGACACATTGTAGGCTTTGTAAATAGTACACGACTAGTGGAAATAACTAAGAAACCGAATTGCATATTTGAGGGACGTGAAGGAAATCATATATTTGTATGTGCAACAAAAACAATAGTTCCAGGTGAAGAGTTGTTGATCGATTACAACTTTAATCGAATAGATGGAGGGGGTGTGGCTATGGGGGTAAATATATTGCATACCATTCAACTCAACCTTTGATCAATCATTGTTATAATTTATCACTGCAATATTTCAATTTTTTACTGCATATATTTCATTTTTCATTATTTATTTTATGATATTACTGCAATATTTCATTTTTTTAATGTTACAATTACTTTCATAACTCTTGTTGATTAATTTATTGTGTCAACATCTATCTAGGGTGACCATGAGAAATCACACGCTACATATGTCCAGGGTGACCGTGGAAATGCACCCTTTGTGCCTCAGTAGGTAAATGTTAAATATAGTAACAACTTATGACTACAACAACTAAATTTATGAAATTTCATTATTTATTTTGTGATATTACTGCAATATTTCATTTTTTTAATGTTACAGATGAATTTCATAACTTTTGTTGATTGATTTATTGTGTCAACTTCTGCCTAGGGTAATCGTGGAAAATCACTCACTACATCTGTCCAGCGTGACCGTGGAAATGCACCTGTTGTGCCTCAGCAGGTAAATGTTAAATATAGTAACAACTTATGACTACAACAACTAAATTTATGAAATTTCATTATTTATTTTATGATATTATTGCAAAATTTCATTTTTTTAATGTTACAGGTGAATTTCATAACTTTTTTTGATTGATTTATCGTGTCAACTTCTGTCGAGGGTGACCATGGAAAATCACCCACTACATTTGTCCAGGGTGACCGTGGAAAATCGCCCGCTACATTTGTCCAGGGTGACCATGGAAATGCACCCTTTGTGCCTCAGTGGGTAAATTTTAAATATAGTAACAACTTATGACTACAACAACTAAATTTATGAAATTTCATTATTTATTTTCTAATATTACTGCAATATTTCATTTTTTTAATGTTATAGGTGAATTACATAACTTTTGTTGATTGATTTATTATGTCAACTTATGTCCAAGGTGACTGTGGAAAATCACCCGCTACATTTGTCCAGGGTGACCATGGAAAGGCACTCGTTGTGCCTTAACAGGTAAATGTTAAATATAGTAATAACTTATGACTACAATAACTAAATTTC
This sequence comes from Picea engelmannii, assembly GCA_009831015.1. Lineage (NCBI taxonomy): Eukaryota > Viridiplantae > Streptophyta > Pinopsida > Pinales > Pinaceae > Picea > Picea engelmannii. The sequence continues at coordinate 441,549 of ML781394.1, read as the reverse complement.
TCAAATGTTAAAGTTCATCTCATTAATTTTATTCATCAATGTATTGTGGCATGGTCAACATGGGAAGGAACCCACTAAGTATCTTGATGAAGTTGAAATATTTTATTCCACTAACCCAATAGCAACTGTCGTGAAGGCCTTGAAGAAGGAAAACATAGAATATCTAGGTTTGTTTCACAAAAGACCCCTGACACAGGAGGACAGGAAAAGAATTGCAGAGCTACAAAATCTAATAACTAATTTTGGGGTAAGTGTCATCTTCACAAATTTTTATCATCTATGACAATTTCATATCTGTTTTTTTTTATATATATTTTCTATATGATCTGATAAAGTAAAGTTTTCTATTTGTAGGATTTTTTAAACCCTGTGCCCCGAGAACCTGCCAAGCTTGCAACCGCTATAGGTAGCAGTGATGGTCCAATGCAACAAAAAAGTCGACATAGAAAAGTACAAGCGAGGATTTTTTACCCTCCTGAGGTTCCCCTAGAATCCATTGATGAACACAATGATGTTGACCGGCATGACACGTCGTAGCATGATGAGCCCGAGCCTGGGACTCCACATGACTCCGGAGATGAAAGTATTGTAGATGGAGAGGAAGTTATTCATGGAGCAGAACGGATTAAAAGAACCAGATCACTAGATCTCACCTTTTTGGTGGATCACGCATGTGTTCCGAACAAGATTCAGAAGATTGCAGGTATTTTTTAATTAATTGATTCATTTTTATCATGAAATTGAAATGGACATTTGTTGATATTATTATAAATTAATGGATAACATGTTTCTACAGGAAACAATGTTTTCTACAGAAACTTGAATGACAAAGCATTGGAGTTGTTTGGCCCCACCATTCGCACATGGTGGAATGGCCAAGATAGAAAAAAGAAAGATGAATTGATAGACCACATGGTAAACTTGTTCGGCAATACGTTCAACAAGAAAGTGGTTACAAAGTTAGCCGATGACAATTTAAAATATACCAGGGCCCAATATAGGGAGAAATTGCAATTAGACCTCAAGCATGAGTGTCCTCCCATGGTTCTGGAGAAAGAGTGGAAGGCCTTGATAGAGGATGCAAAGGAGAAATTGTTTAAAAATCAAGGAAGACATCCACGAGCTGGTCAAGCGAGGTACAACACATGTCATTTTATTAGTGAAATATGCTCATTTATGTTTTTCTTTCTTGTTTTAAGTAACAATTCTGATATCTAATGTTTTTCAAAAATTCCATATATAGGCTGCCTGACACCTCCAAAGAAACCAAGGATAGAATGGAAAAGCATGGGCAACATAAAATAGGCCAGGGTGGCTATGGAAAACTAAAATCCCGAATCGTAAAAATTAAATGATTAAACGTGGTTAATATTTATTTAATAGTAGTGAACAAATATATGTTTTTGTTATTGGTAATTTTAATGGTGTTATGCATTACGGTTAAATATGTTCGACACTGTTGCCACCGAGGAGGACCTAAAGTTTGGTTACAAGCATGGTTTTAAAACTGTGATTGAATATAGAAAAATCTTGGGGCAGAATCCAATCTCCCCAGCCACGCAGGTAAATAAAATGAATAAGGAAACCGTAGTAGCATGCTTGTAAAGTCTATTCATATTTTATTATATCACCCTTAACTAAGTATTTATATTTGTTTTCAAGAAACAATGCAACCATGACAATGAATCTAGCGGTATTCAGCAAACACCACGTCATACAAGGGTGCACATGTCCAATGATAGTGGGGAGCAGAGTACCCATTCCGGTATGTATGCTTCAGAATTATAAATATTTACTGTGATTGTAGATATTTATTTCCTGACTTATAATTATATATTATCTTCTTTAAATGGAAGAGCATGTAGCTCAGGAGGGTGAACTATGAGAGGAACCAAGTGGAAAAGAAATTAACACACCAATTGTCACATCTACATAGACAGGTAAAGAGAAATATTGTAATGTTAATCAAAATAATGAATTAGTTATTTCAATTATATTTCAACATATCGATATGATCATTTTCGTTGTTGTGGTTCACGCCCCTGCACAGATGCATCGATGCCCTTCTCAGTGACATACCATAAGTATGGCACATGAACGCATGGAAACACAAACAATAGAAGGATAGGGCGCAATAAATACAATGTCAAAGGATGATTATGATACCCCAATCGTCAATTTTTTTAATGTAAAAAAACATAAATCAAAGAAAAAATAGATGTATAAATTCATGGCTTGTGTTTGGATGTTTATCGATGTTGCTAGTATGAAACATTGTTTATATGAATTACAACATTATGTTTCAATGTTTATATGTTCGTATGTTTTGACGACTATCCTAGTTATGCATGAATGTCTATGTGTTTTCTATATAAACAAAATCATTTGTTGGGTATGGGGAATTGAGAGCGATGTGAGGGGGGGAACCCGGAAGGGGCCATATGAGCTTCCACCTTCATGTGGTTGGCCCTGTTCAGTAGAGAATAACCTATTCTCGAAACAAAGAGAAGCTCATTAAGGTATGCGACCACTTAAGTTTTTTCTATAGTATTTTACATAACTAAATGTTTGTTTATTTTCTTATATATTATTTACTCATATAAAGAATTTGTCTTTTATGATTCATGTAGGTCTTGGTGATGGAAATGCATCTCGTGTACAACTCTTATCAAGTTGTATGGGATAATGTATCTGGTGAAAGGACAATGATAAGGTAATGGTTTTGACATGTTTTTTAAAGTAGGTTTTATACTAGTAAAAGTTCACAATCCTCTAGAGAGGATAGAATTACATTTTTGGTAGACAAGCATCAATGTTTTTAACAAACTATGAATCATAGACTATGGGAAAAACCTTTTTTTGTATTCTTACATTGACCAATACAACTATAACAAATTTTTAGTACAAAATCTTAACCACACACACACACACACATATATGAACCCTAAGTGAACAAATGAGAGAAGAGAAAGGGAGAATATGTATTGATAGGAGTGAATGAAGATAATAATATGAATAATGGATTGGAGAGTGCACTCTATCCTATTTGAATGATCCTTGCATCCAACATGTCTCGTGCCATATTTCCAATCTCTCTCGTTTGATCATAAGGGTATCTATAGGACCTTATGTTGACAGAGATACTACATGGTGTAAGTTTAATGGCATGTTTAGAGATCTCATGAAAAAGGAAGCCTTGTGGGAATTTCCTGAAACACCATGTCATGCTTATTGAAGCTATGTTTATCTCTAAAGGAACATCTCCTACTTTAAGTTGGGCTTCTATTCAATGAATATTAACAATAACTCCATTAACATGTTTTGAGGAGCTTCTCCATTTTATGTGAGCTAATCACTTGAATGGGTAGAGACTTTAGGCCATTATTTCCCCATGGTTCATGGACATTGTACCCAATGATTTAAGCCATTGAACCCCCAAAACCACCCTTTCAATAACAATGGTGTAAATGGAAATTGATAATTTGTAATCTACTTAGTTTAATGTTGTGGCATTTTCCTCCATTCACCACCTGAAAGTTTATAATAATAATAATAATAATAATATATAATAATACTTTATTTTTAAGGTCACGGCCAAGCCACCACACCAAATTGGTGTATGAGACCCCTTTGTTTGTGGGACAAGGGACCTCCCTCCGCCCAGCGATTTGACTGGTAAAGTCTACGGAGGTATACATACCCTACCCCCCTATGGATTTGAACTTGTGACCTCTTAAGAGGAAACATATGTTCTTAACCATTAGGCCCACTTAGGCTATATAAATGGGTGTGTAACACAATTTATTTTGTATACCATGTTTTTGTTAATGAAGGTGTGGGTACTACCTAAGTCGATAAGGACTATGACATTTTGGTTGTTGATGTATCCTACAATTTTAATGGTTTTAGGCTTGTCGATATCTTCCAAGGAATTCATCAATATGGTGTAAACATTTTCTTCATTATTTAATGAGCACTCAAACTATTCTCACAGATCCTATTGAGGTTCCATGTCATCCTTGTCATTATTCTTGAGGTGAATAGTATTTATTTGGAACATTTTTTCCACCAATACCATTTTTTATTACACCCCAAGCAAAATCCCTTAGCTCGTATCTCTTCCATTGCCTTTATCATGATTATGGTGTGCTTATGCATTTTTGTGTTATTTAGAACATATCTATCATTACTTCATGCCATGGACCCTATGAGAGACTTATGTTTATATACATTATTAGATTCAATATAACAAGCTAACTTGATTTTTTTGACCATAATAGTTGGGACCTATATTCTAATTTAAATGTTGGGTTACATCATTTAAACCATGAAAGTAAAGGCCATGTTAGCACCTAGATATGCACCTTTGTTTTTTAGGCACTAACTATTGCAAAAGTTGTATATCCAAATGTTTTTCTTCTATAACATTGCATGAGAATGATGTGGTCCATTAAACCTTGATTTTGTCGAGGTTTATGTTCATTAAAAGTTTAAGCTCTCTATTGTTCCTTACTTCTGAATTAAATGGATATTTGTTGGACGATAAAGGCATCATCACATAATATTTTTGATGAGAGTGAAATGATAGTATGGGTATGCACTATTAAATTATTCATGCTCCTATCAAACCCATCTAGCATCCACGAGGATGATATTGAATATGGATGACCTAACCTATTGTCGTCAATAAGCCTAGCAAGTGTATGAGCTAGCTAATTGTCTAAGGTTTGTGCCTATTGGTTGGATGTCATTTGGTCATGTACGAGCTAGCTACTTGTCTGAGGTTTTTACCTATTGGTTGGTAGGAAGTCGGATGCATATGAGTTACAACTATAAGTCCCTTTTATGTTACTAAGGCCTATTGTCATTCGTGAAGCCTAGTGTGTCAGCTACAGACCTACCATTGAAGGGAAAAATAACTTATTAAAATTCATATCTTATTTCTCCCTTTCATGTCATGAGTTTCTTATTGACTTGTTGGCTAGACAAAGCAACAAAAATATTTTGAAGCTCAAAAGGGTCACAACTTG
>ML781394.1:382219-427851 GCA_009831015.1 Picea engelmannii | reverse complement strand
CCTCCATGTTCCTCAGAACAGTCGCCAGCCCTGAGACCTTAAATGGTTAAAGACGATGGGAAACCGGGCTTGAGCATTGCTTATGTGTCTTGGAGGTCCTAACCTTGCAGGGTAGGACGGGCGGGAGGTCAGTCGTATTTAGTGGTTAGTTTTACTTTTGTTGTGGTTGCGTCTTGTTGGTCGTCGAGTGGCGACGTAGAGTTAAGTATGTTGTTACTTCCACACACGCGCACACACCTTCAACACAAAAAAAAATTGCACCTATCACTCGAACGGTTGTCGTAACGAGGCGGTTCGTTACAGCCTCAAACTAGCTATATTCAAGTTGCATGACAAAATTTTCCACGGTTCTTCGAATGGATGGCGAGAACGTTGGTAGGTGTGAGAATTTGGACTTGATGTGCTTCCACACCCACTTCAAAATCGACATGGAAAATTTGAATGGATGGCGAGAACGTTGGTAGGTGTGAGAATTGTTGGACACACCGACCACACTTAGAGGGGGGGTGAATGAGTGTGGGGATCTTTTTCAAGACTTTTCCCCTTCATAAACTTCTTGGTTAGCAATAACCATTTACTCATTACTTATTACTGTCATTCATAACCAGTCAAATGTAAATATACATCAACAACAGATAACAACAACATATATCATCAATAAACCATCACCACAAGGAACACAAGGAGCACAAGATGTATGTACAATTTTCTTTTTATTATGGACTACAATCCTTGGGTTATCAGCAACAACGGAATAGAGTACAACTCTACAAGAGCACCATCTCTATAATGCAAGACTCAACTTACACCCTCAGCACCAACTGAGATGAGGCAACAATCCTCAACAGATATCAATCTGTCAATAGGTATGTGACCTGTCGGTAGTGAAACATGTGTATGTACGTGCCCTACTAGTAGTACATCTCATGTGTGTATGCGACCAATCTGTACTATAGCCTACGTATCACATCTGAGTTACTTAGGGTTTTCTCTTCAAGATCAACTCAGATCCTCTGCAACCGTCAATCACATTCTATTATGTCTTTCATTGTCCAATCTGACCCATAACCAATCACAACACATCCAATCTCTCCAGCAACTTACTCATGCTTCTCAACCATACAATATGAATGCTAATTAATCATGTATAAGCAATCAACATATTATGGAAATCATATCAGTATTGAATCATAATAGTGTTTCTCACTCTATCAACCAACACAAACCACATCACAACAACCATACCAAGAATGCCTTAAGCATTCACTACGCAACAAACAAAAGTATTCATCAAGACAACAATGTAACCATACCATAGATTCTTATGGAAGATATGAGCCCATAGAATGCAGATCTGGAACCTGCTTCAGTCTTCAAGAGCCTGTCATCAAATCACACACAAGTCTTCATGACTTCATCCACTGTATGTGTTATGTCTTCATTCAGCCTGTGTATGTACGTGCCATGGCTCACTGCAGCCCGCGTATACCTCAGAAACTAGGGTTTCTAAACTTTTGAGGCTTTTGTCATCATGATCTCAAACTTACCGAAACTTTGATGCATCCATGAGATCCTCCAGATCTCCTCTCTCTCATAATAGATCTTCAATATATGCTCAAGAGATACAATTTCGCTGGTCTGATTTCCAATAACAACTCTTCTCATACCACATGTATTCTCTTCTACCGACACCCACTCCCTTATAGATAAATGTGAAGAAGGAAAAGAGAAAGAGGCGATCAGACCAAAGAGATGTTGGAGGTGGTATCGGTTCTCTACTTCTCAGCCATTCCCTTCATGCTATATTTTCCACCCTGCATCATCATCATCATCGTACAATGGAAAGGTTGTGAGTTCATCATTGATCTATGTTTTTATAATGATAAAAAAATAATGCATGTCTTTTTATAATGGCTCTAAAAATAATTAGGGGTAGAAAGCCTCGAGTTATCTTTCATTCCAAAAGACATCAGAGGTTAAAATTGGCATGGTTTTTTTTAAGTGGCATGGTTTTTTTTAAGTGGCAAATAATGTAGTAGAAGTGATGATCATGTATCCTAGAATCAATCTCCTAGAAGACCTTATAAAATTCATAGGAACTATAATCAAACTTTAAGCCAAGACAAGCTCCCTCCTTGCCCCCTTTGGAATGCAATTATTTAAAAATGTATTTGCTTTTCAACACTTTTGACATCGCCTCCTTTTTCATAAATCAAGCATCAATTCAACTACAAAGGAGAAAAAATGGTGAACAAGGTACTGCTATTTTAGAAGGAACCTTGATCCAAGTCTCTTGCTCACATGAAATCCTTTTCAAGAAGGAGTTTGGAGAGTCGGGATTCTCTGGTTGCCAATGTTTTGAAGTATCTCAATCACGTGGATGTTGAGAGAGTTTCAATTGATCTTTGGAATTTGACTCAATCGTTAGATGGAGTGCCCATGTAACAATATTGACTTTTTCTTGAGATTTTATGTTTGTTGGTGGTGTGCAGGTCCAATCAAATGGTCACTTGTACGTTACAAACTGTGGCACCGATCTGACTGGAGCCATAAACAACACCCAAGCTATCTTAGGAAACGATCAACAAGGCCTTCAATGTAGCTACAAGCGAGCACACATTGTATAGTGTACCCAACTTTGAAGGTGTCCAAATTCATCTTGAAGGAGGAAATTATCTCACCATGCCCAAAAGTGGAGGCGGCAATGTTTTGGTAATGCAATCTCTATGTTACTCTAAATTACATTGTAGGTATGTCCTAAAGGATTACTAATCGATTCCATGCATAGATTCATGGCGGCACCCCATGCGGTTATAAAGATTTCTCAAGGGACCAATATTCGATTGGGCTATGGTCGATATTTTTCAAGGGATCATTACTTGATTGAGATATGGTCCTCGACTGATGCCAAGATCAATACAAATTTCCATGGTGACGATAGTGCACAGGTTGCAACATCATCGTTGTACACCAGACATGTTGTGGGGTCATCATTGATCTATGTTTTTATAAGGATAAAAAAATGCATTTCTTTTTACAATGGCTCTAAAAATAATTATGGTTGGCAATGGCTAAGTTATCTTTGATTCCAACAGACATCAAAGGTTAAAATTTGAATGGGGTTTTGGTTAAGTGACAAATAATGTAGTACAAGTGATGATCGTGTATCCTAGAATTATTCTCCTCAAAGACCTTACAAAAGTCATCATAAATATAATCATCATAACTTTTAGCTAAGACGAGCTCCCTCCTTGCCCCCTTTGGAACACAATTATTTAAAAATGTATTTGCTTTTCAACACTTTTGATATTGTCTCCTTTTTTCAAGTCAAGCATCAATTCAACTACAAAGTAAACATAATGGTTAACCAAGGTACCGTTATTTTAGAAGGAACCTTTTGTGTTTGCAACTAGGGGAAAGATAAATGTTCAATAAATAGGCATGTTATAATCATAATTCTGGTGCTTTGAACTCTTATTACTTGTTCAATTCGAGATTATGTGAAGATTTTTTCTCTTTTTCCACAGAAAATTTCACATTATATTCATAATAAATATAATTTGTTCTCATGACAAACATTACATCAGAATCTTGTTTTTTTCAAGAACTTCACCAAAAAAGAAACAAACTTGCTACACATAAAAGGTTCCATGATCCTTACATAATAACATCTTCACCAAAGCTACCCTATGAGGCTATTATCAAACAAATAAAGTCTTTCCTTTTAAGAAGAAAACTGTCACTACTGGGACCTCCAAAAAAATAAACTTTGAAAACAAAAAAGTGTTCCCCTTGTAGATTAAAACATATTTAAAAAAAGCGTAGAGCCCTCATGGCCTCCTTCCCATTGATTGTAGGCAATTCTCCCTAGAAGATTTTTAAGTGTCTGTTTAGACACTCTGTCCGCCTCTTGATTCTCTTCTGTGTAAATATGTGCACAAGAGATAGATATGAAGTGAGTGAAAAGTTCAATAATTCTATCCTTCCAGCCATCTAAAGTTACAACTTGAAGAGCTCCTTTTCGGTTGAGCCAATCAATGACTATTTTAGAGTCCCCTAGTACATTAATATCTATAAATGATTGCCTACATGCGAGAATTAGAGTAGCCCAAGCTCCCATGAGTTCTACCTTGGAATTTTTCCACTGCCACAATTTAATGTCCATCTGTACTTTGTGTTAGAAAAACAGGACCGCGGAGCAATAAAATAAAACAAATGTGGAAACAAAACACAGAAGATACACAATACAATAGAGACACAGGTTTACATGGTTCACCCAGTGTGGGCTACGTCCACCAGAGAAATTGCCAGGTCCTTCCTTTATTATTATCCAGCAAATGAAGGGGTACAACTTACAGCAAAACATGTTGTAACTTCCTCTTCTTTCTCTCACAATCTCCTCTCTCATAATACAATACTTGCCATAATGCATAGCCGCAATACATTTCCCTCATAACAAAGGGTTGCCTTCTAGGGAAAAAAACCCTAACATAATTTCTACCGTTAGATCTACGACCTTATAATGAACAATCCAGATTTACAATGAAATTACAATATACATTTACAAGGCAATTTTTCCTTCGGGGGCCCGCTTGCCCCCGAACCCCCAGCAGGGGGGATAGGCCCCCCGGACCCCACAAAGGGGGTACCCCCCCTCTGCACTCCCCCGCGTGGAAGAGTGTACATACTTCTGGGGTGTAAAGTCTTCATGGGGTATAAACATGGCTGAAAGCAAGGACCTCTGAATCAAGAACATAATCAGGCTGCACAACCAACACTTTGAATGTTCATTGATCTTTAAGACTCCACCTACCCTACTTAACTCGCCATTCTGTTGTGTTGCCCCATCGAACCACCCAATAACTTTATCTTCAGGAATTTTGGAGGATGGTATTCTAGGGACTGGAACTTTTTTAATTTTTCAATGAGTGCCCACAGACCCTAGGAATAGATAAACCATACTCTGTATAGAAGGAGCCCCGGACTCAAAGATATACTTGTTTCTATCAAGCCAAAGAAACCAACAAATATAAGTTGAGAGAGTTAGAAAAGCGTAGTTCTGTTTTGCCCAGTTTTCGAAGCATTCGTTCACCAAATTGCCAACCCAACCAACAGTGAGTTTTAGAGCGCATTTGACTTTTTCCCAAACTGCTATCATAAAGGGATAGTTTACAAAAAGATGTTTACCTGGTTCCCTCTTTCCTTTGCACATATAGCACATACATGGCCCCTTCCAACCTCTTTTTTGCAGATTTTTCCACGTTAAAATTTTATTTTCAGCTACCAGCCAAGCGAATAGTTTGATCTTCAGTGGACAGTCCCATTTCCACAGTTTTATCCTTCATCCCCCAGTAGAGAATTTCCATAGTTTTTTGGTAAGAGCTCTGTACACATTTTTGACTGAAATTAGTCCTGAAGAGTCTCCCCCGGTCCACTTTAATTCGTCTGGTCTCTCCACAAGTGTGATGCCTGATCCTATCAAGTTCTTCTTGTACCCTTCCCATTCCACTAATGTTTCTCCAACCAACCCTACTTCAGTACTGTCTAACCAAGATGAGCTAATCGAACCCTGTGGCAATAAGTGACTCGCTTGATACAAGAGGTGGACATTTTTTAGATTTAGAGTGCACACCAAGTCCTGTGATAATATAGAGTCCTACCCCATTCCCATAATTGCATCCTTCCCAATTAAGATATAATGTCTCGAGCTCAGGTTCCAAGCCAATCACTGTAAAATCACTGGTAAAATATTAAAAAGGTTTTTCCAAGTCTAAGATCCATAAGATGTAAATGTTAAAACCAATCTTAACCAGGTCAACACTAATTCATGGAATAAATACTTGTCTTTATCACCCCATGCTAGATGCCAATCTTCATCATGACACATATAACTTTGAGTTAGCATATCAAGCAAATAATGTGGTCATATACATTGGTAGTCATTCCTCTTTATACTCGAAAGTTACATAAACCATCGTCTCACTCTTTTCCCATATGTCTGTATCCACCTACCGCTCTCTATACAAGTAGTTGAACCTATCCTTTGAGTTTAGCGAAGTTTACAATGGCACCTTCAACAACAATGCCTAGTTAATTGTTAAATGCTTTGTATGTCTTCTTAATGGCAGAGCAGGGCGGTTTGTTTGGTTGTTTTACAGCGCGACTGTATTATGGAAACAAAAGAAGACAAAAAAGTCAGATAGGAGCATCTTGTAAGTCGGTACATATTAGATGCGAAAGCGAGTAGATGGTGCTACTCAATATAAAAATATTATGTTGAAAAGGACACGACGCCTGTGGTAGTAATGAGCTGCACCTTCTGCCTCGTTTTATGAATATTAGTATAATTTGGGTTAGCAATATTAAAATGATGCGTAGTAAGTTGGATATTAACAACTACAAAGTATATGGCTTAATTGATTTAATGACAAAGCCATACAAAGTATATGGCTTAATTGATTTAATGACAAAGCCATACAAAGTATATGGCTTAATTGATTTAATGACAAAGCCATATACTTTGTATATGGCTTAATGACAAAGCCAGCGATGAAATTTGACAGACAAATTTAAAACCATGTTACAGAGCACTTAATGGCTTTTGTTTCCAGCCGTGGACATCATTGTCATCATCTTCCTGCAGGTTGCAGCAGGTGAAAGTGAGATAAATACCAATATGGTGTTATAAAGTCAAAACGTTGTGGGGTCATCATGGTACGCGTTTGCAGTTGCCAGCACTGGAAAAGCTGTAGATTTTCTCCGAAGATTGTGACGCAGGGATGGAGGACGGGTGACGTGGCTGGCAAAAACGTATTATGTGCTGAACTTTTCTTTTGTTTAATTACGTCAAAAGTTTTATACTTATTTATAATGGATATATTTAATGATTTTTTAATCATAAATTTTAATTATATGTTTATCAATTGAAGATGTTAGCATATTTTTAGTAGTCTTTTCAAATCAATAAACTAGATTTTATGTTCATAACTTTCTAGCATTTTTAAAAACTTCCTTTAACCTGTTTACTTTTTAACATTTACTTAATATGATTAAGAAATCACTGTATAACAATCTAATTGCCACATTCAAATGACTAACAAATTTAATTGAGAATATTAAATTTACAATCAATAGTTTTATATTCTTCAGTGGTTTCACCAAGATTGTGCTAGTAAGTATGAGAAAGACATTTGCGAAAAACATTTTATTGCTTATTCTTAGATTAAAATGAGTTATCAATGAGATACACATTTGATGAAGGATTTTTTTTATGTTTTTAAATAATGTTTAATTAAAATTTAGTTTTAATTTTTAAATAAATATGGACAAATTATATTAATTGAAAAAATAAACTATAAAAATAATCTTACATAAATTGGTATTTTAATTATACACTAAAATTTCAAAATGTCAACTTTTTATAATAATTATCATTAGCTATAAAATAATTTGATAATATTAAATTTAATTATTAAAATTATACTTTTTTATGAAATCAATCTTTTAAAATAATGCAATGATCTCATCACATAAGTATAGGAGCATAAACTAAACGACATCTGGTGTTTAAATACCATAGTTGTCTGCATAGATACATTCAAATAGAAATGAAGTTTCTGGAAATTGCATCATTGGGTATGACTTATAGATATGTTGTCAAGATCGAGCAGAAATTTAAGCAGAAGAGACGAGAGTTTGGATCTGCAAACTCCTCACAATCGAAGCAGGGCAAAGGTGGCCCCAACCGACAAAACAAGAGACAAAGGAAAGATGACCACTCTCAGGACAACCGGTCCAAGCCGCAACACAAGAAGGGTAATGAGAAGTCGAAGAATGACACGGGAAAGTGGTGTGAATACCATAAAATCCCTTGGCAAAACACCGAAGAATGTCGCTCCAAGCAGTCACTGGTGGTCGAGTTGAAATCTTTCGAGTCAGAGGCAGATTTTGACTCTAAATCAAATCCAGAAGGAGCGAAGCGGATTATCGATGCCCTTCAAAGATGAGGTATTGTGTGATATTGCTCCCCTTGAAGTTTGTGATGTTCTTTAGGACAATCATATTTGTGGAAGCGACATGTTGTGTATGAGTCTAGACCCCGCCGTGTTAGTATTACTTTGGGTAAACAATTGTACAGGATACCAGAGGTAGCACCGCCTACTGCTATTTTTTTAATCTCTTCTAAGCAATGCATTAAGTTCATTTCATAGATCAGGAAGTTCGTCCTCTTTGTGATCCGTACTCACAGTAAGAAGAAGGTCGTTGCCACATCCGTGATCTCTACATAGATCCTCTCTTTGCAGCAGAAGCAAGTGGACAGAATCGTAGAAGACTACAAAGACATCTTCTCCTCACCCACCAGGGTACCGACTCACAGCCAAGAATCCAATTGATCTAACCCCCGGTGCACCTCTACCTAATGGACCATTTTATCGTCGCTCGTTGATGGAAAATGACGAAATCAAGCGTGATATCCAAGAGTTGCTTCAAAAGGGGCACACCGGACCCATCTCCTCCCCTTGTGGAAGCCCGATTGTATTGGTGTTGAAGAAAGACGGGACCTGGAGGCCCTGCATTGATTACAAAGAATTAAACAAAATCACAGTCACAAACCGGTGTCCAATTCCTTGGATTAATGACCTTCTTGAGCAACTCAAGGGGGACAATTTCTTCAAGAAGATTGACCTAAATTCTGGCTACCAGTAGATTCCCATCGAATTGAATGATGTATGGAAGAAAACCTTCAAATCTAAAGAATGTTTCTTTGAATGGTTGGTCATGCCCTTTGGCCTAACAAATGCACCAAAAAATTTCATGAGGTTGATGGATGATGTATTGAAACCCTTCACCAACTCTTTTGTGGTGGTATATCTGGATGACATCCTCATCTTCAATAGAACTTGGGAGGAGCACATGCAACATATTCAACAAGTTTTTAGCACTTTGTGGTAGCACAAGCTATATGTTAACTTGGAAAAATGATCCTTTGGCATGAACATGGTCCAATACTTGGGCTACATTTTTTATAAACACGGGGTACATGTGGATCCAGCTAGGATCCAAGTCATCCGTGACTAGCCAGCCCCGACCACACTAACCGAGCTTCGAAGCTTCTTGGAACTTGCCAACTTCTACTGACGGTTCGTGTTGAGATTCTCCCATATTGCATGGGCCTTCAGCCAAGTGACCAAGGGTGGTGGAAAGGAAAATTTTGTGTGGGGGTAAGAACAACAACGAGCATTTGATGATCTGAAGCATTGCTTGTGCTCAAATCTAGTAATATCCTTACTCGATCTGCAACAATCATTCAAGATTGAGATTGATGCATTCGACTATGTTGTAGGCGCAGTTCTCACTCAACACAGTCATCCAATAGCATACCATAGTGAGACACTCTCAGATACTGTCCAAAAATACCCCACCTATGACAAGGAAATGTATTCCATTGTACAATCTTGTCATCAATGAAAAAATTACATTCTAGGAAAGGATACAATTATCCACACCGATCTTAAGCCTTTGCAGTTCATACAGACACAGGGGAAGTTGCAGAACAACTGCCATCAGAAGTGGTCCACATACCTGCAACATTTTCATCTCGACATCAAGTATAAGACAGGGAGCACAAATTGTGTCGCTAACTACCTCAGTCGATCTCCTATGGTTTCACTCACCACCATGCTCCATTCCTATGGGCATAAGGCATCTGAGTGGCCCCAACTTTATCAGCAACATCCTCACTTCGCCACCACCTTTCAACTCTTGGGTACAAGCATGAATGTCACCGATTTTCACATTCAGGACAAAATGTTATGCCATCTGGGTCACCTCTGTGTTCTTGCAAGTGATCATGAAAATATGATTTGGGAGTCTCACTACAGTCGGATGGTAGGACATTTTGGCATGGAAACAACTGTGGTCGTTCTACATAAACATTTTTATTGGCCAAAACTTCGACAGGACGTCATTAAGTATATCATATCTTTGCATTGCATGTGCCATTACCAAGCCAATCATCAAGAAGCAAGGATTATACACCCCTCTTCCTACTCTCGAGAAGCCTTGGGAATCCATCTTGATGGATTACATGTCTGGCCTTCCATCCACAAGCAAGGCAATGATTGCATATTTGTGGTGGTTGATTGGTTTTCAAATATGACCATTCTCACAGCATGCAAGAAGAGAATCACAACGACAGATACTTCCAAGCTCTTCTTCAAATGAGTGTGGGCCCATTTTGGGATACCACAGACCATCATCTTCGATCAAGACAACATGTTCCTCAACACATTTTGGTCAAGTCTCTGGTCACTATTGGACACCAAGATCACTAAATCCACTACCTTCCACCCTCAAACCGATGGCCAGAAAGAGGTCGTCAATCGGATGATTGTGCACATCCTACACATGTATAACTCTAAGCATCTGCGTACATGGGATGAGAGTCATCCCTATGTTCAACATAACTACAACAAGGCTCTCCATAGCTCCACCGACCATAGCCTATTTCAAGTGGGGCCGAGATTCCAACCTTTGGGTCCCATTGATGTTGCACTACCTCTTGTAACCACATAACACAATCTTCCCATGTTCAGTCTGAGGTCTACAAAGCCACAAGATTCATTGAGTGGATTCAACACATCTGCCAATAGGTCCATGAGATTTTGTAGAAAGTCAATGTTAAGTACAAGCAATGCCATGATCAACACCAGTTACCACACAAGTTCAAGGTGAGAGACAAGGTCTGATTACATTTGTAGAAAGAACGCCTTACATGGCCTCATCGAAAGCTTCATCCACTTCGCTATGGGCCTTACACTATCACCGAGGCTGTGGGAGACAATGCTTTTGAGCTCAAAACTCCCCCCTTCCTTGGCTTTCACCCAATGTTCAATGTGGACCTCCTTCGACCATATTTTCCACCATTATTGGACACCTCAAAAATCACAGAACAATTGACACCAACAAAGCTCAACCCTTTCTACATGGAACATACATCCACTGATCAGATAGTGCACACACAGGTCAAGAGCACTCACCAACATAGGATCCAACTTTATTGGGTTGTTAAGTCAAGATAGCTCCTCCACCAAGGAAAATGGCTCACCCAGGGCCAAATTCAACAAAAATTTCCTCACCTGATGGGGGAAATCAACACAATGGAGACCATTGCTTCCTAAGGGGGGAGGACTGATCCAGGTGGATATTGGTGGCCACCCACCTATTCCAACTAGCTCCTTTTGACAGTTCTAGTTCAACACATTCTTCTATAATTCTTTGTAATTGTGGGTTCTACACTTTCGGGGTTGTCTGAAGCCCTACACAACTGACAGGTGGATATTGGTGGTTGCCCACTTAATACAACTGACTTATTTTGAAATTTTTCATGTTAGTACATCTTTATGTACTTCCAGGGCCGTTTTGGGGCTCTAAATAGTGTTTTTTTGGCTTGCCACAGTCAAACTGTAGCCGAAGTCAAAGTCTAACGAATTAATGTGTAGTTGTCAAAAATACCTTTTGAATGGACTATCATGTGCCTAAAATGGAGATCGTATGCAAAATTTACAACCTTGGGAAGTTGAGGCACCAACTTACCCATCGGGGCCCACATAACTTTTGGCATTTCATCTCCTAGGGTTAGGTTTTTTGATGTCTAGGGTTTTGGCATTCATGAGTAATGTTAAAATCGCCTATGGAGCCTCATTGTAATCATTCTGCTCAGACAGATGTGCGTAGCAGCCACATCTCTTCTCAGAGATAGCTACCACCATTCGAGCAAGTTGTTTTCAATTCTGTAGTTTTACAGTTTCAACCTATTTTTTTTATTCAATAGAAGTTATTGTTCACTGGATATCTGTTGTTGTTCTCCATATATCTGTGTTATTGTATTCAGTCTTTTATTTATTTTGTTCCTCTCATAAATCTGGATCACTCTCCTCCATAAGTCAGTCCAAGAAGTATCAACACTTAGATTACTTTGTGAGTTTTTTGGCTTCACGGATTAGCGAAATCGCAGACCCATTCATCTCACCTTATCAACACTTAAACTCGACAAGGACCCACTCCCTATTACCTCGACCAAATGCAGGCCTCCACATGGATTTCTCATACAAGTAGGATCGTGACATCAACATACGTTAGCATGATGTCATCTCTCCTCTTGTCAATGACTAAGGGCTTCCACATCGATCAATGACAGAGATCACATCCCATATATACTTTGATCAATGGTTGAGATGTTTCAAACTTTTGGTTTGACATCCAAGGATAAAATGAAGGTCTAAGACACAGTTCCCCCAAAGGGCTACGCTATGGCCCACTGACCAATTATCTGTTTCCACTCACAAGCTGACACCTATCATCTTAGATATTATTTTCGGGATTAACTATGTAGTGTAAGTCATTAATCAAATCATGAGAATTATTGGTCAGTTGCGACTAATACTCATGAATATGTGTGATAGATTAATGACTTACACTACACAGTTAATCCCGAAAATAATATCTAATACCTATCATCTTCTTGACACATTGGCATTCCAAGTCAGCATGGTACCTCATGCTGATGTTACCTCTCCTTCAAATTATCTCTTAAACAAGACCACACTGATCTACGACAAAGGTTAATGATCTATAAATGATCTTTTAAAGACTTGGTTGAGTTTTAAGCATGTGTTAAATTACCATTCAAAAAATTAAATGATAAAGGAGACTTAATGAAAGAATGTTGTAGCCATCATAAAGAATGCATATCAGAAAGTAAACATAAGGAACATCAAACCATAACAACAAGATTGTTAACGGAGTTCGACAAAGTTGCCTACGTCTCCGGGCCTTTGTCTCAGTGGGGGAGGATTTATTATTTATCTTCAATGTTGCAAAATTACATCAAAAGTATCTCAAAAGGATTACAAACTAGTCTGGTTGTGTTCTTATTGACCTCGAGAATCCAACACAACTGACAAGACTGAAAAAGGTGGAGTGTAGCTCCCAGAAATGGCCTCCAAAGTTCGCTTCCTCAATGGCTTCCTTGCATAAAAATGGATTGATCTTCACAATTTCTTTATCATTTTTTTGTCTTTGAACTTGAAAAACACTCAATCATGCCTTAATTATATATAATTTGAGTTGGGGGTCAAAATCCCAACATCCCCCCTCTTTCTGGTCTTTTTTTGGGCTCAGATCCCATTTTCTAGGAAACAATCCACTAAATTCATGCCCATATCTGGTTAAATCATCCAAATTTGGCCAAATCCACCAATCTTAGCATAACTGGGGCAACCCCCAAATCTTGGGCTCTTGGTCGTATGGTGCCCCTTATGACGAGGGCCCTAAAAATTTGACCTAGCCGACATTGGGAAAATTCAGGGTGCCACATGGTGCCCTTTGATTTGTCCATGTGTCACCCCTTGATTGGCCCAAGCCATGTCAGCCTGCCCAATCAGCATCTGTACTGCCACATCACCTACCCAGTCAGTTTCCACGTTAACATCCGTACTTCCATGTCACCTTCCCATTCATCTGCCACGTCAGACTTTCATATAGTGCCATGTCAACCTTCTGTACTTATGCGTCAACATCCGTACAATGCCACATGTCACTTCTGTATAGTTCCATGTGTCACTTTTTTACTGGTCCACATCACACCTGAAAATTCCAAAAATGAGTGACACATGTCACCTCTTGGTGCTGCTACATGTCCCTGCTGACATCATCATGATGTCATGTTGACGTCACCCGACACATCATGCTAACGTACTGCTGACGTTAGCAGTACGACCTGTTGACTGTTGACTTTTTTTGCCTATTTGGGAAATCGATCAGAACGCGATAACTCTTGCATACGGTATCCATTTTCGGAAAAACGTATATGTACAGAATCGACACGACGAGCCCGATGCAATGGCATTGGTTTTGTCTGATTCCGAGAACTTTTATTTTTAGGCCTTTCTGGATCCATTTGGATCACGCCTCCCCACTAAGACCTTTTGGTCCTCGAAAAGGATATTAACCAGTCATCAAGTGTGGGATAGGCCTCCCCACTTGTCCTTTGTCTATAATTTTTTTTCCTGTGCACCTATCACATCATAATCAATTTCATAATAACCATGACAACTAAAAGCATATTGTTAGCCACTTGAACTCGTTCACATCTTATTGAATCCACTATCATCCATGTAGAAAACATAAGCAATGATAACATCTGAAATATGACTGCAAATGAACCAATATGTTTGATGTGCTTGCATGACATTAACTTATCTTGAAGAAAAGTATGATTGAATTCTCATCCTACAACCATCTCATATTCATGCTTAAGATCAACTACTTTACTTGACACAATTATAAGTGTGTTGCTTGCATAAGTTGTCTTCCTTAATTGTTCCATTGTTTGAAGAGTTTGATTTGTTTTTATGTGATGAGCATGTATAAAATATTCATTTCCTTCTTTAGTTAAGTGATATTGATTATGTTCCCTATAGAATATTTCTTTGCAATCATATAAATAAGGGCTTCCTAAGACCATTCCACATTGATGAGATTTCTGTGGTGAGGAGTGTTTTCAGGCGTGTTCAAAGAGACCACAGTATTGTCAATGGACGTCGACAATCCATTGAAAATACTATGGTCTCTCTGAACATGCATGAAAACCATTCCACATGTTTCTAGTGGCACCACATCACATGTTACTTCATCCACATACTTAGATGTAATTGCAAATTTTATGATACATTGCTTTGTTATGGGAATTTTTTTATCTTTGCTTATCCAATTAAGTGAATAGGGTTTGTGATGCATCTTAGTGTTTAATCCCAATTTCTTAACCACTTCCTCTAAAACTAAGTTATATTGAGATCCACTATCTATCAATGTATCAATCTTAGTATGTTTCATTATGATACTTATATGAAACAATTTACTTCTAGAATCATATCGATCACCAATTTTACCTGAAAAACCAATTGTTGTGATATTAGTCTCATCACCTGAATCATACCCCAAGTCAGTTGGTCATGTTTTTGTTGCAACTTTTTGCCTCTCTTTCTTCTCTTTGAACCACTTTGGTCTCTTTTCTGGGTGCAATTGCCAACAATGGTTATCATCATGCCCTTCTTTCTTGCAATGCTTGCAAGAGAGTTTCTCTTCCTTCACGGTCATTGAACTTGCTTTCTTTCCATTCCCCTTTATTTTGTCCTCTTTCCTTGAAGACGATTCCCCTGATACACCAACTCTTGTTTTCCCTGCTTCAATATACGTTGCTTGAACATAAATCTCATCTAGATTAGCAGGTTCAAACATAAATACAGTGTTATGAATATGTGCAGGTAAACCTCCTATATACTTCATAAGAGTTTCTTCTGTATGTAATGGAATATTTAACATTAATGTCATATTACGAAATTCATCCATGTATTCTTGCATCATTTGTCCTTTTCTTAGTTTAAGAATTTTCCATTCAACTAAATCATTTTCCTTATAACCCAAAAGATAAAACTTCTTTCTAAGTGCAAAAACAAAATCTTGCCATGATGGAAATACATTACCAATTTGCTGCATACCATGTTGCAACTTACTCTGCCACCATATGGGTGTTGTGCTTGCAAGAAAAAGTGATGTCAATTTGATTTGGTTTGCCTTATCTTTGATTTGTTGCACACTACAATAAACTTCCATCTATTTGACACAGTTATAAAGCCTCTCAACATTGGCTTACCCATCATACATGGGAAATTCAAATTTTACATCAAGCTTAAGTATTGGCATATCATGCTTATGTTTATGAGAATGTTTTCTTGCGCTAGAAGTTGAACTTGTACTTGAAGAAGAAGAATAATATGGAGATGAAGGAGGTGAAGGAGGATGTTTAGGAGGCTCCTCTCCTTCTTCACTTTTGTCTTGTTTTGACGATTCCCCTTGAAAAGGCCTCTTCCATTCCAAGAAATCATCATATAAGACCTTTACCATCTCTGACATGGCGAATAAAGTATTTTGAAATTCTATCTTGTTCTGAGACCTTCCTTCTTTAGATGCCATCTTCTCACTTTGAGATGCCCTCTTTATCAATCCAATCTCAAGATATCCTTATACAATCTTGCCTTCATCATGACTTAGATTTTCCCTGGTAATCATGCAAACTCAAACAACCAACTGTCAACCTACTCTGATACCACTTTATCCGCAAATGATCTTTTAAAGACTTGGTTGAGTTTTAAGTGTGTGTTAAATTACCATTCAAAAACTTAAATGAGGAAGGAGAATTAATGAAAGAATGTTGCAACCATCATAAAGAATGTAGATCAGAAAGTAAACATAAGGAACATCAAACCATAAAAGAAAGATTGTTAACAGAGTTCGACAAGATTGCCTACGTCTCTGGGCCTTTGTCTCAGTGGGGGAGACTTTCTTATTTATCTTAAATGCTGCAAAATTACATCAGAAATATCTCAAAAGGATTACAAACTGGTCTAGTTGTGTTATTCTCAACCTCAAGAATCCAACACAAGTGATGGCATTGAAAAAGGTTGAGCATAGCTCCCGGAAATGGCCTCCAAAGTTTGCTTCCTCAATGGCTTCCCCACATAAAAATGGCTTGATCTTTACAATTTCTTCATCATTTTGCTATCTCTGAACTTGAAAAACACTCAATCATGCCTTAATTATATTGAATTTGAGTTGGGGGTCTAAATCCCAACTTCCCCCCTCTTTCTGGGATTTTTTTGGGCTTAGATCCTATTTTCTAGGAAAAAATCCACTAAACTCAGGCCCAAATTTGGTTAAATCCTCCAAATTTGGCCAAATACGCCAATTTTAGCATAACTGGTGCAGCCCCCAAATCTTAGGCTCCTGGTCTTATGGTGACCCTTATGACCTGGGCCCTAAAATTTTGACCTAGCCCACATTGGGAAAATTTGGGCTTCCACGTGGCATCCTCTGATTAGGCCATGTGTCACCCCCTGATTGATCTGAGCCACATCAGCCTACCTATTCAGCGTCCCGCGTTAACATTCATACTGCCACATCACCTACCACGCCAACATCCATACTTCCACATCAACCTTCCATACAATGTTATGTCAACCTTCTGTATTGCCACATCAACATATGTACAGTGACATGTGTCACTTCCATTCAGTGCCACGTGTCACTTTTTGACTGGTCCACATCATGCCTAAAAATTCCAAAAATGAGTGACACTTGTCACCTCTTGGTGCTGCCACATGTCCTTTCTAATTTCATCATGATGCCATGCTGACATCACCTGACACGTCATGCTGGCGTACTACTGATGTCAACAGTACAACATGTTGATTGTTGACTTTGAATTTTTTTCCCTGTTTGGGAAATCGATCATAACGCGATAACTTTCACATATGGTGTCCATTTTCAGAAAAACATATATGGATGAAATCGGTGCGATGAGCCCAACACAATGGCATTGGTTTCATTTTATTATGAGAACTTTGATTTTTATGCCTTCTTGGATCCATTTGGATCAGTGAATTATGGGTTAATTCATGATTAACGGTCCATATTTACTTAGGTACATTCTCTACATGCATGATAATCTTCTTTGATAAAGGGTCCAGATCTATTCGCTCCACAGATCCAACGACAATGATTCCTTCGAGCTCAAAACATGGTTTTCTTCATCTGATTCAAGACTTAGACAATTCAAGGATTTTTCTTTGGGTTCTTTCCCTTGCATTCAATTATTAACTTATGATCCTAGTTTCCATTCACGGATCGCCCATCACAACGATGGTTTTCCCATCATGAATATATATATATATATATATATATATATATATATATAGCACACGAGAACCATAATATATAGCACACGTGAACCATAAAATTAATTTCAATTCTTTTTATCATAGAACGCTTGTATTCAGTTGTGCAAGGAATGCACCATTATTACCATCCTTTCGTCACTTAAATGCAGGAGTTTGCAAATACAATAAACATTATCACTATAAATCAAGTATGTATATGTATAGCGCAAGTACAAGCATTCAATCATGCATTTCAATTCAATTACACAAAGTCTATGAAATACTTATCTATTGCAGTTGATGGCTGACCAATTGACTGTGGGTGTTCGCCTTTCCACCCAACCGTAGGCTCGGATGCAATCACTTTTAAAATTCTGACCACCCCCATTCCAAGCCATGATATCACTAGGGAATCTCTCTCAGGTTCTCAGTAAGATTTGAAGGTTACTCTCCTTCACTGTACTCTAAGTAGAGTTTTTCATACACCCACATAGCCCAGGCCTCTTCGAGGTTTATTAGACGCCTTCCCAACATCAAGCTCATGACCCTCTTAGCTTGGGTTGGGTTTTCTAGGTCTTCTATTATCCAAATCCCCCCTTTCTCTTCTACATGTTTTTTGATCTCTTTATTTCAAGCCCTTGTGCATTCCTTTCAACAACTCTCTTCCTCTGAGGCCCGAAATCCTCTCTAGTTCCCTCTCTTTGTGTGATTTTGTTGCATGCATGACTGTTGGTTACTATTTATATGCCTGAGTTTATACCTTCTCCTTGAGTGTGTCTACTGTCTGTACAACAATCTCATCATTGATCAACCCTGAACACTTTGCCTGGGTCTATGCCATATGTGTATTGGCTTCCTCTACCTATGTAATGACCTCTGCTACTCGCTCCTGGAGCAGATCCATTTGTGCATGGTGCTCCTTTTTCTACGTCTGCGTGGTGGTGAGTTCTACATGTAACTCTTCATATCTTGTGCCCCTTTGACGTGCTCTGTGATGGACATTGTCTTCTGCCTCTGCTTGAGGTCTTGGATAGTTGCACTTATCCTTTCTTCTTCTTTGTCCCACTGTTGGACCTGTTGATCCTCTTCTAGCTTCGTCCAGAGTTGTGTTTCTTTGTCGAACAAGTCGGCTATTGCACTGACCTGTCGTTCTATCTCCTGTATCTTCTTTGATGCCTCCTTATTCCTTTGCTCCCTTATGTCCAGTGGAGTGGTAGGTGTGAGCTACTCGCGGAGACTCTCGATCTCCTATTGGTATTGATCAATTGTCTATGCAATCTGATCAATCTTCTTTGTTGCTATAAGTTCGGTCC
The DNA here is from genome assembly GCA_009831015.1 of Picea engelmannii. NCBI lineage: Eukaryota > Viridiplantae > Streptophyta > Pinopsida > Pinales > Pinaceae > Picea > Picea engelmannii. The sequence goes on along the minus strand of ML781394.1, from coordinate 408,761 downwards.
TCTGCGTGGTATTTGGAATCTTCTCATAAGCTCCGACCACTTTTTGTTCAAATCCGTTCACGCATTCCTTCTCCTCTTTGGTCTCGAGCTTGGCCTACTCATATATCAATTCTAGCTCCTCCCGCTTTTCTTTCTCCTATTCTAATTATGCTAGGTTTGTGAGTGCCTGAGGTTGTAATTCCTGGGTAACGCTAAACTACAATTTATATCGGGCCTTTTTTGGTATCTGTAGCAATACCAATTGCAATTGAGCTAAGTTCTTTAAGGGTGTCTTCCCCACGATCTTTTCCATGCGCAACATTTTGGGTGTAATGTGAAATGTTGCACTTCGCTGCTGTATTGTGTGGACTGTATCATGCTTGCTTGCTTCAAGTTCTCTCCTATCTGTGATGCTGGAGGCCCTATTTCTATGTTGTTGTCGGCTGCCTGTGCTTCCCCGATCTACTTTAGAAGTTGTCGCATGCTTGCCAACTCTTCTTCAATTCTGTCCCTATGGCATGCAACATTCTCAAAATCATCGAATGTGCGATGCTAGACCATTTGGGCTACCATGTCTGCATCATCCTCTGTGATTGTGTATTCGGGAGGTGTTCTATGCGCCTTCATCTTCTTCCGTGCACACCTCATTTGAGTAGCTTTTGGATTAGGACTTGGTGTAGTCCCCTGCATTGCCTCGACCCGTTTCTGTTGTTCTTGGGGAGCCTGTGTATTATTCTTCTTCCCCTTTTGGGTTCCTATCTTAGATGTCCCCCTTAGTCTACTTCGACTTCGTCTGACCTGTCCTTGGTTTCTTGGGCACTACGAATTCCTGAGGCTGTGTCTGTTCCTGTACCACCTCCTCATCATGTGTATGTGCCTACCTTTATTCTTCCTCCTCTGCCCCTGCAAGTATGTCTTGAGTGAGGACTAGAATCCTCCAATCATATTCCCAATCCTTGATGGCCATTTCTGTATCCCCCTTTGTGATGAAATAGCACAGTTGTAGCCATTTCTTGTTGGGGTCCTTCCACGCCTAGATCCGCATCGCATGTTGAGTGTCCTTGAAGTTGGACATGCCCTGATAATAGGCAACAACCTGTGGTGTTATTCTCCAGAGGTTGACAATGGCCTCCTGTAGATTGCGTAGGTATCCTTCGAATATATTTGCATACATCTTTCCATTCCTAGCATCCGAAGAGGTGCCAAGCAATAAGTATCTCGCTCCATGATTGGGTTTGGGTCTAGTGGTGAAAAATGCATATTTTGGTTCCTTCCATCCCATAATGGCTATCAACATGAGCATCCATGAATAGTGAAGTTTTGTCCCCAGATCCTGTGCATCCTTACAGTCGTCTAGAAACAGATTCAAAAGATATGGGGCCCACCTGACTGTGGTGCCCTCAGGGCATTGTGCTGCAACTGCGACAACCCCGGCCGTGACTTCCTCCTTGTAACATTTTTTGAGCAACTTGCAGTCCATGATCTTTGCGGCCATTTTTGTCGCGATGTCGTTGATTTGTTTGTTGATGATTCCGCAAATGCCTCTTTCAGTGCCATATTTATTTTTCATCTCTTCCACGAGTGCTTTCTCCTTTGTTTTATCATTGAGAAATTGTGTGGGATCCATGCCCCTTGATGGTATCTTTGTGATGTGTGCAATGAGCTCTACGTCTATCGAGATGAGTTGTCCATCCATATATCTCCACCATGTGTGACCTCCATCAATTTATTGATGCAACTTCTTGCATACTGTCCTCTGCCAAAGTGTGGTAGTTCTAATAGACCTAAAATCCTAGTTTTTGCCAATCCTACTGCCCACTGGAGTGGTTGATTAACCGGTTCCCCAAAGATATCTAGACCCATAGTCTGTAGGTAAACTTGCTTCGCGAATTTTGGGAACTTGTTTATGTCTGTTACATCATGGTCTAAGTATTTGAGCTTTTCTATATACCCTAACAAATCTTCTTTTACCCGTACCTCTTCTGGTATGCGCGGAAAAACAATTGTTGCAGTGGGTTGTTTGCGTGGTGACCTAGGTATTGTCTGCTTCTCCTTTTGTGATGGTGGATGACTTGAGATTCCGTCCTCCATTGGTCTTTCTTGAGCATACTATTTTGACCAACTCGTGACATCTTCCACTACTCCCTCCTGTGGATGTTTTGACACGGTTTTCTGTGATTCATCTGGCTCAATTTCTATTTCTGGAGTTGGCGCCGTCCCATTGAATCTCGGGGATTCTTCAGGGTTTCTTGGTTGCGCTTGGATTCCTTGTTCTTCATTATGTTGGCCCTGACCCCCTTCCAACATATCCAAGGCCATGCTTGTTGGTATTGTCTATTGGGTTTCCTCCACAATGGGTGTGGGGTTTACTGGTGATGTATTCAGTGATGGGATTTCGTCCACATTGACAACCTCTGGTAGTTGTTGTTCACTTTCCTACGATTGTGTTTGTGCTCTGGTCCTAACTCTGGAATGTCTTGCAGTCTAGATCAATTCTTATTTTTTTGGTGGTGCCATGGTGGTAGGATTCGATCGTCCACCGAGTTGAGTGGCCTCAACAACCTCTGTAATCTTCGCTCTATTCTTGGTATACTCTATCGCTCTTTGTCTTTTCTAATTTCAAAATAACCATTTGGCTCCTACATCCTTACTTTGTATGGGTGTAATGTGAAGCTTGTCAAAGATGTTAACTTTATGACAGATTCAATGAACCTTCAGTTCTTTCGTACTTTCCATTACTCTCCCTTGCCATCTCTAGTTGGCGCGATTAATGCGGCGTCCCGTCGGTCATTTCCGGCATTCAATTCCGCTTACCTTCATCACTTAACACTTATTCTGTCATCTTTTCCTTTCCCACTTGTTTCCATTTTGAACTAATCGTTGGTCTTGTCTTCGCCGGGCTCATATTCCTAAGTTTGTGTGCTCCTTCACTTTGCTCCTTCTCCTTTGTTGGCATCGTTTGATATCCTACTTTTTTTTTTCTTTCACAGTGACTTTCAAGTGATGGGTGGTCGACTATCCTTGTACAACTTCAGTCGAATTCCATTGATCATCCCTCTGAGTTTTGTGCCTCTTATGTCTTTTCGCTGTACAAATCCCCCATCTGTGACAATTTTTACTTCATACAGTCCTAACCAGTGCATTCTGAGTTTTCTTGGATGCTGAAGTGATTTACTGTCATGCATCAACACTAAGTATCCTTCCTTGAAAGTTTTCTTCTTGATTTGTTTGTCGTGCCAAGATTTTTCCCTTGCTTCCTGAACTTGTTGGTGGAACCCTGATAGGATCCTATCTTCCTCCATGATCATCAGTTGATTCAACCTCTCGTGAAATTCACCTCATTCTGTCATGTGTGTAATCGCTGCTATGCGCAGACTGGGTACCAAAAATTCTAGTGGCACTACTGCTTCTTGGACGTATACCAATCTAAATGGCCTGTGTCCTATCAAATTATTGCATGTGGTCCGGTATGCCCACAATACTGCGGGTATTTTGAGGTCCTAATCGTCCCTATTGACATTACATATCTTTGTTAGTGCATTATCAAGGATTTTCTTAAATGCTTCCACCATTCCATTTGCCCGTGGGTGATATGAGTGCTCTTTTGATGATGGACTTCAAATTATTCAAACATAGCCTTAATAGTGTTGTTAATGAAGTGAGTTCCTTGGTTTCTCATCAAAATTCTTGGGCAGCCAAATCTCATGATTACTTGTTCAAATAGAAAGTGTGTTGTTGTTTCTGCGCTGCAATCTTTCACTGGTGTTGTTTCTTCCCATCTTGTCAGGTATTATGTCGCGGTGATAATGTATCTTTCTCCTGTCCTCTTTACTGGTGGCTTAATTGGTCCCACAAAGTCTATTGTCCATTTTTCGAATGCCTGCAATGTCACCTGTGGTCGCAATGGCATATCGTCCCATCTATTGGGTTTACCAACCCTTTGACCGACATCGCATCTCTAGTAGTACTCTTTCGCGTCTCTGTGAATGGTAGGCCACCATATTCCTGCACGTAATACCTTTTGCACGATATCTTTACCTGCGTAATGTCCTCCTGTTATTCCCTCATGGGATTCTGCTAAAACCCTTGGCCTTTCATGTTCTAGCACATATCTTCGCAAGATGCTATATGGTCCCATTTTGTATAAGTGTCCTGCGATCAAATGATATTCTGCAACCCAAACTACCAGGTTTCTCTTCTCCGCGGTGTTATATTCCTGTGGTACGGTACCTATACTCAAGTACTGAATGATATCTGCAAAGTATTCATTGACGATCTGGACTGAAAATAATTGTGCGTTCGGAAAGTTATCCTCTAAATTTGTAGGTTCTTATCCGTTCATGACCCTTGATAGATGGTCAGGTCCTGCATTCAATTTTCCTGGCTTGACTATTACTTCAAAATCAAATTATTGAAATAGTAGTAACCATCAACAAATTCTTCCCCCCAAAACTAGCTTATTGACTAAGTATTTAAGGGTTGAGTGATCTGTGAACATCTTAAAATGTTTTCCCAATAAGTACTTTCTAAAATTCTGCAGTGTGTAGACCATAGCTAGGCCTTCCCTTTCTGTTGTGTTGTAGTTCTTCTCCGATTCTGACAGTTTTATGCTCTCGAACGCTATAGGATGATCTAAATCTCCTGCTCCTGGTTGTGCCAGAATAGCTCCAAGTGCTATGGTTGATGCATCTACATGTACGTGGAATGTTTTCTCCCAGTATGGAAATACCAATATTGGTGTTGTTACCATCTTTTCTTTCAGTGTATCCAGACTGTGTTGACAATCTTCATTCCAATGAAACTTTGTATCTTTCCTTAATAGTTTCTCCATTCACATGACAATATGCGCATATCCTTTGATAAATTTTCTGTAGTACCTTGTATGTCCCAATGTTACTCTTAGTGGACAGACTTGTTTTGGTGGTGGCAAGTTAACAATTACTGTAATCTTTGCAGGATCTACTAGTAAGCCTTGCTTGCATACTATATGGCCTAGAAGTATCCCAAACGATGTTTCAAAGATACATTTCTTGATGTTTAATGATATTTGGCTGCCTGCATCTTTCTAACATCAGTCATAAGACCTCTACATGGTCTTTCAACAAACTGTAGACTGTCCAATTGTCCAAGTATACCTCTATAAACTGGTGGATAAATTCCTTAAATGCAGCGATGACTACTCCGAAAAATATTGCTGGTTCATTTTTCAGTCCAAACGACATGCCTGTGTACTGATAGGATGCCCATTCTGTAGAAAACATGGTCTTGTATCTATCTTCCCATGCTATCTTGATATGGTGGTAGCCTAAGAATCGATCAGTGAATGAGTAAACTTCGTGTCCCCCTACATTCTCTAATACTTCATTCATGAAAGGTGTAGGGAACGGGTCGTGTAGGCATGCATCGTTCAACTTCCTCAAGTCGACGCATATTCTTATCCCGCCTTGTTTTTTTCTTGAACTACTATCAAGCTTATCCATTCTGATTCTTCCACAGGTTCTATGATTCTGGCTTCAAGCATTCTATCAATATCATCTTTAACTTTCTGCTTATATATCGAATTTAGTCTGTATGGTCACCATCGGATCGATCTTTCTTCAACTCTGAGTGGTATATTCATTTCTCCTATCTCTCCCACTATGCCCTTCATTTATGTAAATGTTGCAGGGAACATGTCACTGTACTCGTGGAGTAACTTTGTTATACTTTCTACTATTTTCTCATCCCAGTAGTCTCCAATGCTGGCCATTTTGGGATTCTCAACTGTCCCAATGTTGACTTTCTTTACCTTTATCAGCGCAACAATTACCTCTGATTCTAGAGGTGGACCTTCCACTTCACTTTCACCTTCTACTTACTCAATCTGAATATCGCGCGGATCATCTTCATCGGGTGCTTCCTCCTGTATATGGTAGCATGACCACAGTTCTTTCATTGTCTGTCTGTTCCGCTATTTTTCTTCTGTTATGATTTCGACTTGTGGTTTCTTAATGAATATCACTCCTTTTATCTGCTTAAGTATTGTGTCCATGTTAGGGTTCTCATGCTTGAATGAGAAAGTGACTGTAAAATTCTTTTGTAGTACTGTCCAACTCGAAGTTCCTCTACGCAATTCCAGGTCCATATACTAGTTTGCTGGTATGCCTTCTAAGGTGTGCACGAAATGATGAGGCCATTCTTCTAGGGGTGTCATCTTCCACAATGCTCTACACTTCTCCAAGTGTTCCGCTGGTGCCCCCTATCCATCGCACTTCTTTTGTTGATCGCTTATATGTTCCGCACTAAACCGTATGCGTAGTAATCACTTACATTGGTACCAATCTGTGATTGTTTCCTTGTGTGCACCCCACCATATTACAGGTGTGGCCTAAAAGTCTCTGATTTTCTAAAACTTCATCTTCATACTGTGCCAAGAATTCTTCTAGATCACTATGTGGAAACTGGGTGGTTCCCTTATCTTCGTGCCTACCCATCTTACTATGCGGTCTATTCTTGTGCATCTTCTTGTGGAAACTTCGTGTAGCCTTTGTTTCTAGGTTTCTAAACCTGTATCTGAGTCTGTCTCACATGAAGTAATGCTCCACCAATTGAGTATCGCATTTGTAGTTGGGTTTACGTAATCCTCATCACGTGCAATTGTTATGTACAACTGGATGATTTCCTCTAAGTCTAAACAAGTGGGTTCTACAAACCTTTCACCTTCTGATGGGTCTAATGGAATGATGACCCAATATTCTCCTAACTCAAATGTCATTTTTTGTGTCTTTAAATTGATTATGGCCTAGTTATCAAATGCCTAGTCCAAGCCAAGCAATGCTGGATATGGTGTTGTGTCATCCACTATTTCAATCACTTCAAAGTTTTCTTTCATGCACACTCTGTCTAGGTATACTATTACTCCTTTCAGTCTACCAATTGGTAGAAATCTGTGTTGGTTTGCTAGTTTTAGTTGAACAGGTGAATATCCCAATGTGGGATCTCCCATACATTGCCATGTTTTCTTGGGGAATACATTGACTTCGGATCCTAGATCTAGTATGATGTCTCCCATGTTGAAATCTCTGATGTTAGAATTCAGTATGAACTCTCTACTTGTTCTTCTCCTTGTATGTAGGTGATTGACTATTTTTTGTTCTAGTTTTCCTTCTATCTCTATGTTACATCTTTCTAATATGTTTTTCATTATTTTGACAGATGATGGATCATTCAATAATTTTACACATCATTGTCAAAAGCCTTTGATTGTACTTACTTGTCCCATGGGTTTCATTTCTTTAGTATGATCCAACGATGGAGGCATCTCGTACTCTGGAGCCTCTTTAGTCTACTGCACAGTTCAATTCGATGCAATGTCATCCTTTTGAAATTCTTGTCTGGCCTTCTTAAATATATCCTTCTCGTTCTGCGCATTGAACTGCTTCCTTGGTTCGACGTTCTTCTTCAACCACTGGTGTTGTACCGGTTCTTGTCAAACTGTGTCATTCCCCATTTTAGCTCCTATGTAGGTAACTATGTTGATATTTCATCCTTCATCCCTTGCTTCGGCTGAAATCCATTGAACATTCTGTTTGTTTTGATTCCTCTTTTCCTGGATCTTTCCCAGTAACGTCAGACATCCTTTCATGTCATGATCTGATGTGCGACAATACATACAAGTTGTTGGTGGAAGTGGACATTCTCTTGCATAATGCTCCAATTGTTGACAGTTGTGACATATCACTAGTCCTCTAACTCTTCTAAATCCTCCTCTTGCTCATCCTCCACCTCTGTATTTATCTCAATCTCCTCTCAACATGTTATACTAAGGCGCCTAATTGTACTGCACAGTACTATACTGAGGTTGCGGTGTGTTGTACTGTGGCTGTGTGGTATTATATGGTTGTTGCACAATGTTATACTGCTACTGTGTAGTGTTGTATAGGGATGGAACTTGGTTAAACTATGGTGTGGCTTGCCCAATCATTATATCTGCTTGCACCCTATATGCATTTGATGTCCTTTCTCGCATCAAATCCATAGTTCTACAATCCTTGTCATCGTGGCCCATTGACTTACAAAAGTTGCAATGTGAACTCTTCAGAACTGTATGGTATTTCTGCATCATTGGGAAATGATATGGATCGTGACCCGGTTTCTTACAAATTTCACACCATAATCCTCTTGTTGGTAACGGATTTGGCATTCCTTCTTCCATATAATGCGCGAATGTTGGACATTTGTTCTTGTGGTGTCCTTCGGTTCTGCATGTGGTACACCAAATGACTTCTCGCTTGTCCTTACTTTTGTTCTGGTTCAAAAGGAACGTTAAGTTATTCAAATCTTCCTTAATCTCTTCGATGTCTGGATCTATCTATTGATATTGGTTTTCTTCTAGTTGCAGGGCTTCCTGCAGAGCCTCTGCCTATGTCTGAAATTTATGTTGTCGCAATGGATATTTTAAGTGTGGTAGCAATGAATTGACGAATAGGTTCTTGTGCTGCATATCGGTCATGAGATATTTCAACTTTCCTTTCAGTCACTTGAATCTCTGGTCAATCTCCCATACAAATTCTTCTAGTTTCTATCTAATTTCTATCATCTGGTTCATGTATGGATCCTTTGAACTTGGCTTTTGAAACTCGTTTATCAATAATTTATTTATATCTACAATCGTTCTGGTTGTCCCTGGTGGATTGCTTGTAGCTAAAATCATACTAATCAAGTGCGTGATCCTTTAGTGTAATCGCTAGCTATGCAAGTTTAGTATCTTCGTCTGTGATCTATTTTTCTTCCGAGATCTTTTCACAGATAAACAAATGATTTTTCGGGTCCTTTGACACTTCTCCTTTGAATTCTGCTAACCTGATGGTGGGATCATGTCCTGCCATCTTGAATGATGAACTACTACCTCCACGCGGTGTATATACTTGACTAGTGCTTCTTGAATTGGCTCCTCTAGTTGTAGTTCCTTGTGTCGATGTACTTCCTACTATATTTCTTCTCTCAAAATTCAGATGTCTAAACGGTGGTGTTCTCTTTGGTGTATTAGTCACATATGGGTTCATGGATTCCACACTAACATTAATATGGATAGGATTGTTGCCTTCTCTTCCTGCTCTTGGAACTCTCGTCTTCGTCTCATATGTTGCACACAAGTTTTCCTCAATATGCTCCACAACCCGAATATCCTCTACCTCTTCCTCATCACTCGCAAAGCCTTCCCTCTTGGCTACATATCTCTTCTTCGTATTTACCTTGTATTAGTAGGGTACTCCACTGCGCATCTTTCCAGTTGTCCCCACGATCCACTTGATTTGGTTGTCGCCCATCATGATTGGGTCCAAGGGTTCCTCCTTCTTCCCTTTGTCCATTTCTCCTTCCATTTCTCCTCTTTCTATCAGTGCTTCCCCCTTCTCCCATGCATGGAGGGAAGTTTAGTTGTATGAATCCATTATCATTACACCTTTGTTATGTAACAGTATCTTAATAAACATATATAGGGATCTAATATACCTTCCTCAAGGCCCACGTAGAAATTCTTGCTTCGCTGCACTATACAAGTTCACTGTATATACTGCAAATTCTGTTATAAATCCTACTACAATACTTTCAAGCCAAAAATCTACTACGCGGGTGAATTTGTTGTTCACCTGCTGTAACTACTCAATATGAACTGAGGTCCACTCTAAATTTCGGATCCGATTTGTTGTGTGGTTATCCTTCAACCTCAATATCCACTCTCTAGGGTTTCTATTATCCTTCCACACAAACTCTATCTCCTTTGTCTTCAATCAGCTTTCGATCTCTGATTTTGTGGGATTCCATGGTCTCAACATCCCCTTCTAGTGGCTCATTCTCTTCATCTTCTCATGGTGCAATTCAGTCTTCTTTTGACTCACCTTCCACATATCTTACAAATTTTCAATAGATACCATCTACTCAATCCTATACTGTTCCAACCAACGACAACATAACCATTTGTTGGTTACTATTTATATGTCTCAGTTTATACCTTTAATACACTTGACCCAAGGTTCATCTCTACTAGGATTCCAACAAAGCCTCTAAAAATATCGACCCTCCTGGTAGACCAAAAGGCAACGCAACACACAGAGTGCCCTGCACAGTCTCACCCAAGATACTCTTAATGGGTAACTGCAATACTCAAGTGTTTGCAGTCCAGGATTAAGTGGGGATATGGGAAGTGTGCACTAAGAGTTCTATTTAACTTATTAACTTAGTAAACTTCCATTCACAATATATGTATGAAATATAATCAACTCATTCATTTAGCATACTAATATCTACTTGTAAACAGTAATGAAACACATGCATCCAATCACATAACACAGGTTTTACCATGGTTCACCCCCTCCTGGGCTACGTCCACAAAGATCTGGCTCTTAGCTCATTTATTATGGTAGTTCCAAAACTACAGCGCCACACACTTTACAACTCCTCTCAGTCGGGTTGAGATCTATTACGAGGCAGACTAGATTGCACCAGGCTCCTCAGCCTGCGATCTAACCCTTAAGATCCACCCTCCCGACTCTCCTTTAGCTCAACAAATTACAAAATGGTTACAACAAGTTTCTTGATACCCCTATCTCGTCTTACATTAGTAGATCTTACTCTCTTACTAAAAAATGGTCTCTCTCGACAACCGACAATCTCCCTTCCCAAGGATCCCCCTAAATGCCTCTAAGTATCTCTATATATTCATTTATGGCTCACCAACCATTACAATGTATTACAAAAACCATAACCCTAGTGTCATTAGGTATTCCATGCACGCGCACATCTTGTTCTTCCTTCTAGATGTTTATTTCCTCGTGCATGCCTTCTTTCCCAAAATAGCCTTTCTTTCCACTTTGGTCTACTTCCAACAATGACTTAGGTAGGTTTTTGACCTGTCCTCTTGTTTCTTCTGTCAGAAGGAAACTCGTGGGTAAATCTTGGGGACCCGTGGTGATCTTTCCTATTATCCTCTAGTTGAACGCTTCCTATCCCTTCTTACAACCCTCCATACTTCCATTCATTGGGTTGGTTGGTTGTTCAACTACCAGCCCCTTCTCATTAAAATACTCGTCTTGTTATCCGGGCTAAGGGAAAATAATATGAATGTTTCCAATTAATATTTCCATAAGGTGGCTTAGGGTCCTTTAACTTAATAAAACCTCCCCTCATTCCTCTAGTGATGTCATGGCCAGTACTTTAAGGCTTCACCCATTAGTCAATTGCCAACATTTACAATTAAACAATAATACATTTACAATATTTGCAAGCCATTGCATGGAAATCATAAATTACTATTAATTACAGGCTGGGGGAAACATACATGTTACAAATATCCTCTCTCACCCCCTATAACATGACCATTGAATCTAAGTGAATTAAGGTGGGGTCTTGGTACTCATGGAAACTGCATGTTGGTACCTTGAACCTTTAGTTCCCCTCATTAGTCATGGAATAGAAGGATAAATGCTTAATAAATGGGCATGCTATGACATAATTCTTGTGCCTTGAACTCTCCTCACTCGTGCTCGATACAACTTGTGTGAATATCTTTTCTCTTTCTATGAAACATATATCTTTGAGTTCAAAAGTGTTTTGTCCTTGTCAAGAAATTATTGTAGGTCATATGCATTGGTAATCATTCCTCTTTATATTGGAACTCCATAAATCATCACCTCACTCTCTTCAATATGTATTTATCCACCTATATCTCTCTCTACAAGTAGTGGAACCTATCCTTTGAGTTTTAGGGAAGTTTACAATGGCACCTTCTATAAAAATTCCTTGTTAGTTATGATTATCAATATGCTTTGTATCTCTTAATGGAAAAGCATTGTGGTTTGTTTGGTTGTGTTACAATGATACTATATTATGGAAAGAAAAGAAGACAAAAAATTAGAGCATCTTGTGAGTAGGCCAATATTAAATGCGAAAGCCAATTGAATGGTGCCACACAAGATAATTATATTTTTCTCATAAGGATGCAATTTCTGTGGTAGCAGTGGAGTTATATATTTTATCTTATCTTTTCACCTTCTAGGACAATGCCTCATTTTAAACTATGAATATTAGTATGCTTTGTATCTCTTAATGGAAAATCATTGTGGTTTATTTGGTTGTGTTACAGGGCGCCTATATTATGGACACAAAAGAAGACAAAAAATAAGATCATCTTGTGAATAGGTTAATATTAAATTGGGTTATGGTTAGGCCACATTAGAATTTGGAAGCTATGTCATTTAAGGATTGTAAGGCTTGTAACAATTATTTCAATAGTTTGGGAAATTTCAATAGTGCCCTAGGTAACATGAGAACTTATCAAACTTCTCTTCATGTATTAGACCATTCTTGGTCAATAGATCTTTTTATCAAGGGAATCCTTTTTCCACATTCCCTATCACTACAATTTAAGCACACCAAGCCATATTTTCATGGCTACCATCCACCTATGGATGTTAGTCCGACCCATTGGTCATCTAGAGATGTCCCAACACTTCCTTTACTACATATGGAATCAACAAGTTCATTAACCATTCTACCTCATTCTCATAAGGTAATATGTAATCAATGTCATCAACATATTACTTATGTTGCTATACTAAAATCATCATTAACCATATGATCATTGACATCACCATATTTTACATCCAATAATAGACTATACTAAGCCTATATGCATGTTATGTGCATGCTCAATATTTTCCATATGCATTTTGGCATACCCTAGTGCCCCAAGCACTTTACCCATGCTTACAATGCAAATGTATTCCAACTATATTCCATTTGTATTCACATGCACATACATGTCCTTAGATTAATAGGTATATTCATTCTCTTATTACATTCATGAGTATCATAAAATTTCTCATGTGCTCATACCTCTGTACCTCTTACAGCCGGTGTAGCAATAGTCCAAAGGATTCCTTTTTAATTTCTCAACTGGTTTATTCTCCAACACCAATTTTTTTCATTCACTATAGGTAAAATAAAACTGACCTTACACATTTTCTACCAGTCCTCTGATCGTGAGGGATCATACACATATACAATATTTAATCTTTTATTAAATCAATAATTATCACTGCTACAGATTCTATTTATCCATACCAATTTCATTTAAGAACAAGGAATTTTCCATAAGGGTCTTAACCCTTATATAATCACCCATATTAATTACAAGATACTCTTCCTACCCTAGTAGATAGAATTATTATACTTAAAAAAACAACCTAGCTCATGTCCCTTGTCTAGACTCAGGCAACTTCATAGCATAATTTATGCCACCTCTACCATTTACATTCAAGTTTTACCAATAATTCCTATTAGCATATTCCTACTCATGTAAGAGTAATCATCAATTTGAAAAAGGGACAATATAAATTCCTTTGCTGTAAATCAGCCACGGTTTCCAAGGTGCAATTTCAACATGTTGTCCTCCATCCTCAAGGGACTCGTGTAGATAAAGAACAATCCTTTAAAGGTAGAAACACCTTTCAACTGGCTCTTCTAGATTTTTATATACTGGTTCTATGACTAATCTCTGGCCCATCCAAGCCTAGTGTTGTAGCCTGCTCTGATACCACTTTGTAACAGACCCAACCCCTAAGTATCCTTTTAAGGGATGGGGTATTAAATTTTCACTTCTTCTATCGACCTTAAATCTTCTCTATCACAGATCCATCCTCTTTTTCTCGTCAAGATCTTTCCAATGATATTAAATTCACTCAAAATTGATCTCTGGAATGAAAGTTATGACCTTCCAAATTTCTTGGGTTTTCATAGGAAACATCTCTCTTACTTCCACATGGCATCCACGTGTTATGTCATTGACCGTGCCAAATGACGTGGCGACACCCTGGTCCTGATGTGGCACTAGCCTAGCCTACCATGGTGGAACTTCAAGCCACGCAGGCCTACAACCATTGTCATTCAAACCTTCTTCCGATGCACTCTCTATTGTGTGGCGGAATTGCAGACTCATAATTTTGTAGGTTCCTTTCATCAGTCAACCTGAGAAGTCTCGTTACTTAGCCATTTTCCATCTTCATAGATTCACATACTTATGCATTCATAATTCTATAAGTATCCTTTCATAGGTTCGTCCGATAAGTCTTGACACTTAGCCATTTTCATCTTCGCAGACTCATGGATGCATAAATATATAATATTCCTTTCATAGGTCCATCTTAGAAGTACATCCTCTTCATAAGTCCATTCGAAAACCTGAACACTTATCCATTTTTCCATCTACGTGGGCTCGCAAAATCACATAATCACGAATGCATAATTCTTCCTTTCATAAGTCTATCCAAAGGATCTCAACACTTAGCCACTTTTCCATATATGTGGACTCGTGGATTCACAGACGTATAATTCTGTACCTCTCCTCCATAATTCCATCTGAGAAGTTTCAACACTTAGATTATTTTGTGAGTTTTTCGGGTTCACAAGTTAGTAGACTCCTGGATCCATTCATCTCACCTTATCAACACTTAAACTTGACAAGGACCCACTCCCTATTACCTCAAACAAATACATGCCTCCCCATGGCCTTCTCATACACGTAGGCTCATGAAATCAACATACATTAGCATGATGTCATCCATCCTATCGTCAAGGACTAAGGGCTTCCACGTCAATCAACGACCGAGATCACATCACAGATGTAATCCAATCAACAATCGAGATCTTTAAATATTTTTTTTTGACGTCCAAGGATAAAACGAAGGTCTAAGACATAGTTCCCCCAAGGGGCTACGCTATGTCCCATCGACCAATTATATGTTTCCACTCACAGGATGACACCTATCATCTTCTAGACATGTTGACTTTCCAGGTCAGCATGGTACCTCATGCCGACGTTACCTCTCCTTCAAATTATTGCTTAAATGAGACCACAATGATCTATGATAGAGGTTAATTATTGGTTAATTCCTTATTAACAGTCTAGATTTACTTGGGTACATTCTCTAAAGGCATGGTAATCTATTCTGATAAAGGGTCCGGATCTATTTGCTCCGCTGATCCAATGACTGTGATTCCTTCGAGCTCAAAACATGATTTTCTTCATCTGATTCAAAACTTAGACAATTCAAGGATTTTTCTTTGGGTTCTTTCCCTTGCATTCAACTATTAACTTATGATCCTAGTTTCCATTCATAGATTTCCCATCACAATGATATATATATATATATATATATATATATATATATATATATATATATATATATATAACACGAGAACCATAAAATTAAGTTCAATTCTTTTTATCAGAGAACATTACAGAACACTTGTATTCAGTTGTGCAAGGAATGCACCATTCTTGCAATCCTTTCGTCACTTAAATGCAGGAGTTTGGAAATACAATAAGCATCGTAACTATAAATCAAGTATGTATATTTATAGCGCAAGTACAAGCATTCAATCATTCATTTCAATTCAATTACACATAGTCTATGAAATACTTATCTATTACAGTTGATAACCGACCAATTGACTGTGGGTGTTCACCTTTCCACCCAACCGTAGGCTCATATGCATTCATTTTTAGCATTCTGGCCACCCCCATTCCAATCCATAATATCACTAGGGAATATCTCTTAGGTTCTTAGTAATATTTGAAGGTTACTCTTATTCACTCTACTCTAGGTAGATTTTTCCATACACTCACCTAGCTCAGGCCTCTTCGAGGTTTATCATACACCTTCCCAGCATCAAGCTCACGTCCATCTTATCTCAAGTCAGGTTTTCTGGGTCTTCTATGCTCCAAATCCCCCCTTTCTCTTCTAAAGGTTCTCTTCTCTCTTTGTTTCATTCCCTCACACATTTCTTTTAACATATCTCTTTCTCCGAGGCCCGAACTCCTCTCTAGTTCCCTCTCTTTTTGTTATTTTCTTGCACGCATGACTTAGGCAGGTTTTCGAATTGTCCTCTTGTTTCTTCTGTCAGGAGTAAACTCATGGGTCAATCTTAAGGACCCGTTGTCATCTTTCCTACTGTCCTCCAACTGACCATTTCATGTCCCTTCTGACAACCCTCCATACTTCCATTCATTGGGGTGGTTGTTTTTTCAACTACCAACCCCTCATTAACTGTCTGGTCTTATTATCTGGGATAAGGGAAAATAATCTAAATGTTTCTACTTAATATTTCTGCAATGTGGCTTGGGGTCCTTTAACTTAATATAACCTCCCATCATTCCTCTAATGATATCATGGCCAATACTTTAAGGCTTCACCCATCATTCAACTGTCGATGTTTACGATTAAAAAATAATACATTTACAATATTTGCAAGCCATTGCATGGAAATCATAAATTACGATTAATTACAGGCTGGGGGAAACATGTGTGTTACATAGATCCTCTCTCACCCCTATAGCATGACCTTTGAATCTAAGTGAATTAAGGCAGGGGTCTTGGTTTCACTCTCCTTACCCATGGAAAGAGCATGTTGGTCCCTTGAACCTTTAGTTCTCCACATTGGTCATGGAAGGGAAGGATAAGTGCTCAATAAATGGGCATGCTATGACATAATTCTTGTGCCTTTAAATCTCATCAATTGTGTTTGATACAACTTGTATGAATACATTTTCTCTTTCTAGGTGTAATATTTTATATATAAAAAGTATGAAGAACATAAATAAAATGATAGAAATGGAAGATGAACAACAATATAATGAGAACAACACCACAATAATACCAAAATGATATTAGAATAACACTAGAAAGAGAACTTTGATTATTGAGAGAAATGTTCACTTGCCTCTTCTAGGGGGAAACCTCCAGCAGAGAAGAGCTCTATTACAATAATATCCAAGAAAAAATTTATCATACCCTCGACTCCTATTTATACTAAATATGTCTATCAAAAGAGCCATCTAGAGGGAGATCCTTCTAGAAGCGGAAGCTTCTTTTAGGTCTTCTTACATTGGACTTATTCTTCCTTATTTCTAGGACTTATTAATATTGACCTATATTACATTGGAATATATTATTCTACCTATGTGAGGGGTTAGGTCCCTAACATGTCCTCCCCCTTAAAAACAACCTTGTCCTCAAGGCCTAAGATGTGGAAATTGTTGTAGAATGGTAGTTGGTTTCCAAGTGGTATCTACTGGAGTTGTATCTTTCCACTGGACTAACACTTCCTTGATGGTTCGTTGATGCAGACGACATTCACGCTGGTCCAAAACTTCTTGTGGTTGTATCCAAATGGAGCCTTATTCATCCAACTCGAGAAGGGTGGTTTGCATTTGGCACTTAGTTCCAATCACCTTCTTTAAGTAGGAAACATGAAAAATAGGATGGAGCTTAGAATGACTGGGGAAAGATAACTGATAGGCCACCTATCCCACATGCTTGAGAATGGTATAAGGACCATAAAATTTGGACGCCAATTTCTAAAAATGGTCAGTCTTGAGGGAATTTTACTTGTAAGGTTTCATTCGAAGAAACACCTGATCCCCTTCTGCAAATTGACGTTCAAAGAGACCTTGATCTGCTTTTTGCTTCATGTGATTCTAGGCCATGAACAAATTCTTTTTGAGGGTATGAAGAATAGCCTCTCGAACTATAAACGTGTGGTCAACCGCCTGGACCTTCGAGACACCTAAAAAATATGAGAGAACTTAAGGTGGATTTTGTCCATATACCGCTTCAAAAGGAGTCATGCGGGTAGCTGTATGGTATGAAGTGTTGTACCGCCATTCAACTAGTGGTAACCATTGAGTCTACTGATTTTTCTTTTCCTAGGAAAAACACCTCAAATATGTTTCCAAACACTTGTTGACAACTTCAGTTTGATCATCAGTCTGGGGATGATAAGCTGTGTTGAGATGCAATTGGGTGCCTTGTATCTTGAACAATTATTTCCAAAAATTGTTGGTGAAAGTTGGGTCGTGATCATAAAAAATAGAATGCGACATGCCATGAAGCTTGAAGACTTGATCCATGAAAAGTTGAGCCACAGTGGATGCTGTAAATGGGTGTTGAAGAGAAAATAAATGAGCATGTTTGGAAAGACGATCAACTACCACCATGATGAATGATTTATTTCTCGATTTAGGTAAGACTACAATAAAATTCATAGAGATTTCCTCCAAATAGCAGGTGGAATCGGAAGCAGTTGTAGTGTTCCAGGAGATTTGACTGTTTCTCCCTTGTTGTGTTGAACACATCACATTCAACCACAAGATTAAAAATTTCATGTTTCATACCATCCCAGAAAAAAGAAAATTTTACCTTATCATAGGTTTTGGTAAAACTAGAGTGCCCAACTGTGGGTGTAGCATGAAGCTCAGAAAGTACTGTGGATTTAAGTTTTGACTATTTACTTAAATACAAACGACCTTTGTATCGAAGCTCATCATGGAGCCAAGAGTACCTTGGGGAAACTAAAGAATTGGACTGCAATTGTTATGTCAGATGTGAACTTTTGGGAACATGTAGCCATTCCTGGAGAATAACTTGAAGCCAATATGGTACAATGAAGGAGAGAGAAAAAAAGGACCCTTCTCTTCATATTTTTAGGAAAGTTCATCCAAAACCACATTGTCTTTTCCTTTCTTGTAAATGGTCTCATAATCATATCCAAAGAGATTAGTCACCCATTTTTGTTTCTCTGGGGAGGAAATGCATTGTTCCAGAAAATACTTGAGGCTTTGATGATCTGTCTTAATTTGGAAGCGTTTCCCCAATAGATAAGGGCGCCAAAGATCAACGACATGGAGAATAGACAAAATTTCCTTTTCATAGATTGATTTTCCCAAATTTCGCTCAAACAATTGTTTGTTGGTAAAGGCCAAAGGCCGACCCTCTTGCATAAGGACAACGCCGATTCCTTTCCTTGAAGCATCACATTCCAGGACAAAGGCCTTTATGAAATTAGGAAGGGCCAGGAATGGAGTGGTGCACATGGCCATCTTCAAGGTTTGAAAATCCTGAGCAGTTGCTGGAGTCCAAGTGAAAGAATTATTTTTAAGGAGTGCAGTGAGAGGTGCCACAATCTTTCCATAATTATTAACAAACTTGCGATAATAACCTGTTAAGCCCAGAAATCCACACAAGATTTTGAGAGTATTTGGGTGAGGCCAGTCTTGCATGGCTTCAATATTTTTAGGATCCACCTTGACGCCGGCCTTGCCAACAAGATGACCCAAGTAATTGACTTCCTAGGCTCCAAAAGAACATTTAGATTGTTTCAGGAAAAGTTGGTGCTGAGAGAGTAGATGGAGAGATCGATCCACATGAGCAAGATGGTCTATCTAGGTTTTTCTATAGATGAGGATATCATCAAAGAAAACTAAGACAAAATGATAGAGAAAAGGATGGAAGACATGATTCATGAGGATTTTGAAAGTGAAGGGAACATTACACAAGCTAAAGGACATGACCAAAAAATCATAGTGGCCCTCATGAGTTCTAAAGGCAGTCTTAGGAATGTTTGCCTCTTTCATATGGATCTAGTGGTATCTAGAACAAAGATCAATTTTATTAAAGAAATGGGTGCCAATCAATTCATCCAAGAGGTCATCAATGACAGGAATGGGAAATTTGTCTTTAATGGCGAGTTTGTTGATGGCATGGAATTCAGGACACATGCGACAAGAACCTTACTTCTTAAGGACCATGACCATAGGAGAAGAGTAGGGGATCGTACTAGGGTAGATAACACCTACATTGAGTAGTTCTTGAATCATTTTCTCAATTTCATTTTTTTGGGAAAATGGGTGACGATAGGGACGAATATTGGGAGGAAGGCTTCCTGGGACAAGGGGAATGGAATGATCCTGAACACCATAGGAAGGAGGGAGTCCCTAGGGAGTGGAAAAAACCACTTGAGATTTAGAGAGGATGGATTGGAGGTCCTACGACATAGAATGTGTCTCAATCTCTTGTATGGCATGGAGTTGGGAAATAACGCCAGAATGACCTTTTTTGGAGCATATTTTACATGCGATGGGAACTAATGATCTCAGGGTAACCAACGGTGATGCCTTGGAACTTATATTGTTGGCCCTCCTGGTCGAATTGCATGGTTAATTCCTTAAAATCCATGACAATGGGACCCAAAGTCCTTAACCAATCTACACCCAACACAATGTCGCAACTTCCTATGTTGATAGAAAACATATGATATTTCAGGTGGTAGTCACCAATTTGGAGACACACATTTTCACAATGCCCTCCACATTTCATGGACCCACCATTGGCAATCATGATTTGGAAATTATTGACTACACATATATAGAAATTAGTTTCTTGGGCAATGCAGCGATGAATAAAATTATGGGTTCTTCCACTATCAACAAGAATGATGACCTTCCTATGCTTGATGTAACCAATTATATTGATGGTTTGGGGAGCAGAGAAGCCATTGAGAGAATTTAGGGAAATGGCCATTTCTACTTCAGGAGGGTCGGAGGGAGGGGTTATGTTAGTGGGTTCAGGTGACACAGAAACAAGGGGAGCTTCAATATCCTCTTCCTAAACATCCTCCGGGATGGCCATAAAATGATTTTGTTCCTTACACTTGTGTCCCGGAAAATATTTTTCATCACAATTATAACAAAGGCCTTTGAGTTGGCATTCATCCATTTTGTCCCTGGTCAATTTTTGGATCTTTAGTGGAGTAGAAGGAGGAGTGGGATTCACTAGTTTAGTGCGAGGAATAAAGGAGGTTTTTTGGTATTGAGAAGAGACAACCTATTGTAATTCCTTAGCTCTTTTATTATCCTCCACCCAACTCTGAGGCCGAGCCATGAGGACATGGGCATGAATCTCATCCTTGAGGCCACTGATAAAACATTCTCGGAAAAAAGCATCAAACATGCCCTTTGTATGAAAAGCCAGTTGCTCAAAAGAAGCTATAAAGTCTTCCACTGTGCCAGATTGTTTCAACTTTGTCAAATGGCCTAAATGGTTGGTGTCGGTGTCAAAGTGTTCATAAATCTCTGCCACAAAGTGTGTCCAAGAAATATACCCTTGGCGGGCAGTTTTTCTCCATTACCACCATTGCCAACATTCTTGATCTAGATGGAGAACACCATACTGAAGTTTGGCCAACTCATCTGTAATGTCGTACAAAGAGAAATAATGTTTCATTTGAGTTACCCAGATAATGGGATCCGAGACATCAAATTTGGTCACATCCACACGCGGAAGCCGTAGGTCACGCTGAAAGTGATGGGGATGAAAACTATGGGATTGAGAGGAAGTTTCAACTTCAGTATGCAAATGTGGGTCAGATAAGGGAGGATCTGCAGGGATATGCAACTTGGTACAGATCATCATAGTGACAGATTCAAGCTGGGTAGTAATGTCTTGTTTGAGGTTTGGTTTGAGTTTCTTGATTGGGGTGACGATGGAGGAATGGATGTTTTTATTGATGGTGGTAATATTGGCACTGAGTTGTCTCACTTCTTGTTGGGTCTCTGTGAAATTAGAGTGAAAGGTATTGAAGCAATCTTCCAAGTCTTGGTTACGGGTATGGGCTATGCTGACGAGGGAACTGAAAAGGGGCGGGTGGGGTTAATTTTTTTTATGAAAAATGATAGGTATGAAAGTGATAAGGGAGAAGAGAGAAATAAAATGGAATATGTCTCAAATAATGGTGCAACAGGATCCATACTTTTTTTTTTTACACCTTTGGAGTTATACTCCGATCTGAAGAATACTGCAGTGATGAATGCCCAAATGATTAATCAGGAAGAAATGTTTAGTGATTTGGCAACTCAAATGCAGGAGACACAGTTACACGACAATATATATTGTCTGTTTTGTTTTTTGTTTCCATCCCCAAAGGTTAGGTATTCAAGGGTTCTATAGACAAGGGTTTGCCCTATGCTATATCTCTCTGATATACATGTTGGGTCCAACAATAGTACTCAACCCAATATCTCAGGGCACCAACTAAGGAGGCTAGATTGTGCCCTTAGTTGTACTACCTGACTACCCAGGTACTAGAGAGTATCTTCCTGAGTGCTATTCTCGGTGGCACTATAGTAGTTACACGACCGATCGATTTATCTAAAGAGGGCTTCAAGAAATCTAGTCCGATCCATATACGGGTGTTGTCTAATGTGCTACCACTCGAAGGGGTACCAACAAGGGTTACAAGGATGGCCAACAAATGTGCGCTTAAGTACCACTTGTATTTCTTGCATGTATGAATCCCCGACCATGGGTTTATGCGCGTAATGACAAATCTCTATAGCTTAAATACGTCGGAATATGCCTCTACCCTGAAAGAAAATTAACCCACAATTTTCTACCAAGGAAAGTGCTCTGATACCACTTGTAATATTCTAGATATAAAAAGTATGCAGAAAAGAAATAAAATGCTATAATTGGCAGATGAACAACAATATAACCATAACAACACCACAATAATACCAAAATGATACCAAAATAACACAAGAAAGAGCACTATGATTACTGAGAGAAATGTTCACTTGCCTCTTCTAGGGGGAAACCTCCAGCAAAGTAGAGCTCTATTACAATAATATCCAAGACAAAATTTATCATACCCTCGACTCCTATTTATACTAAATATGTCTATCGAAAGAACCATCTAGAGGAAGACCCTTCTAGAAGCAAAAGATTCTATTAGGTATTCTTACATTGGACTTATTCTTCCTTATTGCTAGGCCTTATTAATATTGACCTGTATTACATCAGAATATATTATTCTACCTATGTGAGGGGTTAGGTCCCTAACACTATGACAAATATAGCTTTGAGTTCGAAAGTGATGTTTCCCTATCAAGCAATTATTGTAGGTCATATGCATTGGTCATCATTCCTCCTTATATTGGAACTCCATAAACCATCACCTCACTCTCTCCAATATGTCTTTATCCACCTATAGCTATAATACAAGTAGTGGAACCTATCCTCTGAGTTTTAGGGAGGTTTATAATGACACCTTCTATAACAATGCCTTGTTACTTATGAATATCAATATGCTTTGTATCTCTTAATGGAAAAACATTGTAGTTTGTTTGGTTGTGTTACAATGCGACTATATTATGGAAAGAAAAGAAGACAAAAAATTAGAGCATCTTGTGAGTAGGTCAATATTAAATGAGAAATCCAACTGAATTGTGCCACATAAGATAATTATATTTTGCTGATAAGGACGCAATGCCTATGGTAGCAATGGATTTGTAGATTTTATCTTATCTCTGCACCTTATAGAACAATGCCTCATTTTGAACTATGAATATTAGTATGCTTTGAATCTCTTAATGGAAAAGCATTCTGGTTTGTTTGGTTGTGTTACAGGGCGCGTATATTATGGATAGAAAAATAGACAAAAAAGAAGAGCATCTTGTGAATAGGTCAATATTAAAATGGGTTACAGTTAGGCCACTTTAGAATTTGGAAGCTATGTCATTTAAGGATTGTAGAAATTATTTAATCATGTCCATCGATGTGGACGTGGAATGCACCACTATAATTATGCATGATGTTGTTAAAGAGAGGCGTTCCATTTTTTTTTTTTATAGAATCCATGCTTTGTTCATATAATTTGTAATGAGTTGATATAAATGAGGGCACGGTGGCCATGCAAATATAGAAAGAAATGCCTCATACCATCTTATGCTAGGTGAGAAGAGCTTTTTATTTCGTTGATAACAACCTGGAATTAGGAAGATGAAAGGAGTTATGGGTGCCCTAAAGATTGATTTGATCTTGGATATAGTGTTGTTTTTTGGAATGTTATCCAACGCTAATAGTAATAGGACTCTAATATCATTCAAGTACCTTGCTCACATGAAATCCTTCTCGAGATGGAGTCTGGAGAGTTGGGAGTCTCTGGTTTCTAATTTTTTGAAGTATCTCAATCAAGTGGAGGCCGAGAGAGTTTCAGTTTCTTTGTTGGAAGATGACTTGATCATTAGTTGGAGTGACTAAGACTAACAATGCCATATAATAAATGGATATAGAACATTTTTTTCAATTTGAGTAACGAAGAAGAGTTTTCCTTGAGAATTTTTTGTTGTTGTTGTTGGTGTACAGGTCCAATCAAAGGGCCAATTTGTTGTATGTTACAAACTATGGCACTGATCTGACTGGAACCACATACAACACCCAAAACATCTTGGCAGCGATCAACAAGGCAATAAATGTAGCTACAAGCGAGCACAAGTTGTCTTGTGTACCTAACTTCGAAGGCGTTCGAATTAATCTTGAAGGAGGAAATTATCTCATGGTCATACCTCTATGAATTCCTAGAAGTGTAGGTGACAATGTTTTGGTAATGCAATCTTTGTGTTACTCTAAATTACATTATATGTATGTCCAAATTAATTAGTAATTTATTCCATGAACATATTCATGGCGTCACCCCACGAGATTTTGAATATTTCTTAAGATATCATTACTTGATCGAGCTATCGTCAATATTTATCAAGGGATCATTACTTGATCGAGATATGGTCCTTGATTGATGCCAAGATCAATACAAGTCTCCATGGTGAAGATAGTAGATAGGTTGGGGCGAATAGGTTTTTGGGTCATCATTGATCTATGTTTTTCTAATGATAAAAAAATTCATTTCTTTTTACAAGAGATCTAAAAATAATTAGGGGTGGAAAGGGCTGAGTTATCTTTGATTCCAAAAGACATCAAAGGTTAAAATTTTCATAGGGTTTTGGCTAAGTGACAAATAACGTAGTATATTGATCGTGTATCCTAGAATCATTCTCCTCAAATACATTACAAAAGCCATCACAACTATAATCATTAGAACTTTAAGCCAAGACAAGCTCCTTCCATTCCTCTTCTAGAATGCAATTATTTAAAAATGTGTTTGTTGTTCAAAACGTTTGAGACCACCTTATTTTTCCAGGTTAAACATCATTTCAACTACAAATTAGACAAAATGGCGAACCAATGTACTATTATTTTAGAAGGAACCACTACTATTTTAGAAGGAACCTTTTGTGTTTGGAACTAGGGGATTGTGAGATCCTCTCTCACCCCTTGTACCATGACCTTTGAATCTAAGTAAATTAAGGTGGAGGTATTAGTGTCCCTATCCTTATAGGGAAAGAGTGTGTTGGTCCCTTGAACTTTTAACTCTCCTCATTTGTTCATTTATCATGGAAGGGAAAGACAAATACTCAACAAATAGGCATGTTATGAGATAATTCTTAGGAATGTTATGACATAATTTGTATGCCTTGAACTCTAATCACTTGTTCAATCCAAGCTTGTGTGAAGATCTTTTGTCTTACCTAGATACATATAGCTTTGAGTTCACAAGTGTTTTGCCCCTATCAAGCAATTATTTTAGGTCATATACATTGGTTCCCTATCAAGCAATTATTGTAGGTCATATACATTGATCATCATTCCTCATTATACTGGAACTACATAATTCATCGTCTCATGCTTTCCAATATGTCCTTATCCACCTACAAATATCTCTACAAGTATTTGGACATATCCTTTGAGTTTTAGGGAAGTTTACAATGCCACCTTCTATAACAATGCCTCATTAATTGTTAATCATGAATATTGTTATGCTTTGTATCTCTTCTTAATGGTAGAGCAATGCGGTTTGTTTGGTTGTTTTACAATGTGACTGTATTATGGAAACAAAACAAGACAAAAAATAAGATAGGAGAATCTTGTGAGTCGGTCAATATTAAATGCGAAAGAGAGTTATATGGTGCTACGAAATATAAAAATATTATGTTGAAAAGGACACTATGCATGTGGTAGTAATGGAGATGTACATCTTATCTTATCTCTGCACCTTCTAGTACACTTCCTCATTTAATATGAATATCAGTATAATTTGGGCAAACAATATCCATATCCAGTTTGATAAGAAACATTGAATGTTGTGATAGGTGAATTATAGGTTGGTGGATCTAATTTTTTTTAACATCAAATGCTTTATAATTCACTTGCCGTGGAATTTAATGTTGCGTAGTAGGTTGGATATTAACCGCCATATACTTTGTATCTCTTAATGACAAATCCAGAGATAAAATTTGACAGGAAAATTTGAAACCATGTTACAGGGAGCCTACATTATGGTAACAAAAGAAGAGCATCTTGTGAGTAGGTCAATATTACATCGGGTTATGGTATGGCCACTTCAAAATCTTGAGGCTATGGCGTTTACGGCTCATAGAATCTATTTATTCATGAGCCCTGTAATACTCTCTCTCAAAATACACACGGTGCTCATCCATTTATATTTGTAACTTATTCTATTCTTGTTCGATGGATTTTGGTCTTTTGTTTCCAGTCATGGCCATAATCGTCATCTTCCATTCTTGCTCCGTGGGTTTCAAAATTTTTTTCCCAGTCATGGACATCATCATCATCATCTTCCTGCAGGTTGCATCCAGTGAAAGTGATATAATTATGGTGTTATACTTGCATGACAATTTGAGTGGGAGGAACTTGACATCCTTCCCAATTGCGGGAGCACCTAATGGTTAAGAACATGTGTTTCCTCTTAAGAGGTCACAAGTTCAAATCCAGAGGGAGGGAGTCCCTTGTCCCACAAACAAAGGGGTCTTATATATATATATATATATAGAGAG
>ML781394.1:359164-373499 GCA_009831015.1 Picea engelmannii | reverse complement strand
TTCCAGAATTCATAAAAAAGCTAGATGAAATCCCAGAAATCTCCCTGCCAGATACGCAATCGGTCAAGATAGCCCTAGCTCTGTCCGAGAGAGGGCTGGTAGGACAGTTTATGGGTCTCTGGCCATCAGCAAAAACCACCGACGCTTGGGTCCAAAGGAACTGAAAGCCCCTTCTTAAGCAAGGAGTTACCTGCTACCCTTTGAGCAACGAATTTTTTCTCTTTGAGTTTATAAATAAGGAAGACAAGGACCTCATTTTTAGAAATGGACCATACTTTATGGGAACCCAGGGGTTGTATCTGAACCGCTGGACCCCGGACTTCGATCCCACGGTGGAACTGCCAAAGGAGGTACTTGTTTGGGTTAGGCTCCCCAACTTACCGGTTCACTGCTGGAACTATGAAGCTCTGCAAAAGATAGGAATGGAATAGGGAAATTCATTGATAAGGCAGACAATAAGTCCATCTATAACTGTGCTAGGATATGTGTTGAAGTGGATCTTGAGGCAGGGCTCCCGGAGGCGGTGAAGCTGATGGTGGGCAATTGGTCTCACTACCAGAAACTCGATTATGAACACCTACCCTTCAAGTGCAGAACTTGTCAAGAGCACGGATATTTCCAGAGAAACTGCCCAAAGAACCAAATCCCAGAAAAGGAAGATGTTGAGGCATGGAAAAAGGTCAAGAAAAGCAAACTAGTACCTAAATCCAAAGACCTAAGGTCAGAGCAGGCAAGCCAACCTTCTTCTTCAAAACCAATCCCTAGGAAGGAACCTCCGAAAGAAGGTGCTGAAAAACCAAAGGAAACCGTGAAAGAGCCCTTCGTTATAGTCTCTCAGTCCCCGCCAGCTAAAGAAAATCCAACCACGCTCAACGAAACCCCTCCAGCAGATGAACCCATGAAGTCAGATGAGGAGCACATCCCATTAGGATCCGAAACGGGTGCAGACACAAATGAGGGGGCCACGGAAACCAACAGTCCAGTTGGAACCCCGGAGAAGGCCCCTAGAGGAAGGAAACCAGAAAGGAAAAAAGGGGAGGAGAAATCATACAGGGACGTAACTGCAGGAGTTCAACATACCATCCCGGATATGATAGAAACAAGATCCTCAAAAAAAGGTAAGGCTTTGAAAGGAGCCACCCCCCCCCCTCCGGCTCCTAATGATTTTCGTCTCCTAGAACTGTAGAGGGTTGGGAAGTAAACTAAAAGAAGAAGCTGTCAAAGATCTAGTCAGAATGACTTCCCTAGATGTACTGCTGATCCAGGAGACGAAGATGGCGGAGCCTGAGACCATCCGGGCTAGCAAAAACTTATGGAAAAAAGGAGCAAGTAGAGATGTAAGTGCCAGGGGAGCTTCAGGAGGTCTAGCCACCTTCTGGAACTCCTCAACACTAGACCTGATCGAAGAGCATAATACCATCCATTGGTTGTTCACGAAGCTGCAGCACCGCGAGTCTGGACATCAGGTTAGCCTCTTTAATATTTATGCTCTGGTTCTTTTATCAGAAAAAAAATATTGTTGGGAATCCATGAATAACTTCCTCTCTACTAATCATCATGAGAATCTTATTCTTGCCGAAGACCTGAATGTCACCCTAGCCCTCTCTGAAAAAAAGGAGGAACCTCTGTAAGAGATCCGGCTCGGGAGTGGGTTGAAGACATTTTGCTAGATTGGGATCTGGAGGATATCAAACCTAGTAAAGGCAAATTCACCTGGAACAACAAAAGAGAGGGATCGAGGCACATTGCAGCCCGCTTAGACTGATTCCTAGTTCACTCTTCCTTTTTAACCCTCGGCCTGTTTTCCTTGTCTGAAATCCTGCAAGCTTACACCTCGGATCATAAGCCCATCTCCCTTTCCCTTACCCTTGGAGAAAATCTGGGCCTGATCCCCTTTCGCTTCTGCCCTATATGGGTCACCTCAGAAGGCTTCCTCGAGCTGGTGTTGGAGTCCTGGAAGAAGAGTGTGTCAGGTTCACTGTCCTTCATTTGGGAAGAGAAACTGAGAAGGCTCAAAGTGGTTCTCAAAAAATGGGCAAAGAACCTGCCTTCCCCCTTGCAGGAACGAAAAAAAGCCCAAAGGTCCTTGGAGAATCATCAGCTTCATATGGAGTCTGCCCCTGTCACCCCAACAAAGCTGAACGACGAGGTGGAGCTACAAAAGAAGCTTCACAAAGCCCTGAGAAAAGAGGAAGAGTACTGGCGAGTAAAGTCGAGAAGTCTCTGGCTTCAAGCATGAGATAAAAATACTTCTTTCTTCCACAAGCAGGCAGAATCCCGGAAAAATCACAACTCAATTAGAGAGATCCACTTTCAGGGGCAAACCTTAAAAAAATATGAGGAGATCAAACTAGCAGCCCACTCCTTCTATAAAAATCTGTTTACTAAAGTGCTAGAGGCCCCTCCTAGACTGGATCTCTATCCTCTTACGGTGGTAACAAAACTGTTAAATGAAGATGAAAACTGATGGTTGACAACCCTATCACGATAGAGGAAATCAGCAAAGCTATCCAAGCAATGAACCCGGATAAAGCCCCCATGCCTGATGGATTCACGACCAGATTCTATATAGCCTGCTGGGATATAATAAAAAAAGATCTAGTCAAAATGGTGAGGAAATCTCAGAACTGTAGCAAAATTGGAGGGAGCACCAACTCCTCCTTTCTAGCTTTAATCCCCAAAGAGAAAGGTTCCCAAAGCTTTGGAAGATTCCGTCCTATTTCGCTTTGCAATACGGGGTACAAAATCATCACCAAAGTAATAGCAATTAGAATAAAAAAAGTCCTCCCCAGGATCATCCCAGAGAACCAAGGGGGATTAATTCAGGGGAGACAAATCCAGGACAATATCATCCTTGTGAAAGAGGCCAACCACTCAAGCTGTCAAAGGAAGAAGAAAGGAATGCTAATAAAACTGGATTTGGCGAATGCCTTTGATAGAGTCCGACTGAATTTCCTTTTTGCTGTGATGTTCAAGATGGGATTTCACCCCCATATGGTTCGCTGGATAAAGGTCTGTATAGAGGGGCCATGGATTTCCCCCCTGGTTAATGGTAGACATGCAGAGTTTTTCCAAGCCTCAAGGGGACTTAGACAGGGCTGCCCTCTATCCCCCCTGCTCTATGCCATTCAAGCTTCTGTGCTAAGTTTTCAGTTGAATAAGAGCCTGCAACAACGCACCTTAATTGGCCTCTCAATTGCTCCAAGAGTTGAGAGAATTAACCATGCTCAATTTGCCGATGACTCACTCCTTCTGGGCCAAGCCAACCTCCCCACAACAAGAGCCTTCAAGAAAGAATTGGACGACTACACTGAAATCTCAGGCAGCGAAATTAGCTTGAGGAAGAGTAAAATTTATGGCTGGAACTGCCCTCCTATAGAAATGATCGGTATTTCCAGGGCGTTGGAAATGGAAGGAACTTCAACATGGGAGTCCATAAAATATCTAGGAATCCCACTAGTCAAAGCAGCCCCTAGAAGTAGCCTGTGGCTGCCTCTGATGGACAAGATGAAAACCAGGATCCTGGCCTAGGGAACAACCTGGCTGAACAAAGCTAGGAAATTAATCCTCATAAACTCGGTCCTCACCTCTCTTCCTGTCTATCAGGCCTCCATTCTCTTTTCCCCAAGAGGAATTGTGAGAGAAATAGACAACATCTTGAGAAAATTCCTTTGGGAAGGGGGAAGGAATGAGGGGAAAAAAATGCACCTATTCAGTTGGGATAAGGTTAAAGCCCCCAGGATGGAAGGTGGGCTACAAGTCAGAGATGTGGCCACTCAAAATCTGGCCATGGGAGGTAAGATTCTTTGGAAAATGATAAGAGGTAACTCCACTTGGAGCTCTAAAGATCTAAGGACTAAATACTTCTGTGGTCACAAAGAAAGGTGCCTTGAGCGCCCCCCCTTGACTAGGAAAGGTTCTCCTATCCTTTCTCTATGCCTTAAGGCTCTTGACTTGATTACCTCAAGGCTCTCTTGGATTCTGGGAAATGGCAGAAAGATCAAGTTTTGGGAAGACTCTATCTTAGGACAGACCCCTTTAAGATMTYTGGAAGGGYTGGATAACATTAAAAGCTRGCTCCATTCTAATAGCAAATTCACTCTGTGGGACCTTTYAGTTTGGGACCAGGGCRGCTTGTGKCTCAAGTGGGAYTTGGGGGWCTATCCGCARCCTTTAGAAACTGAAKCTCGAACCCTCCTGGAAGMTCTTCAAGGGTGCTSCCCCTCCTCGGCTAGGAAAAAGGACAAAAGAGGYTGGGGCTCTTYGTCTGGWTGTTACTCAGYTSCAGCTGGTTATGCARCCCTGCAGGCAATTCCTTGGGTTGCCCCTGACCCTTCGGTGTGGAAAAATCTCTGGCTCCTTCCTTCCCTTCCCAAAATAGATCTCTTCTGCTAGTCTCTTCTGCATAACAGTATCCTTACTTGGGAAAATCTCTCCAAAAGAGGCTGGGAAGGGCCCTCTAGATGCCCTCTCTGTGCTTGTCAGGCTGAAAATTCTGTCCACCTCTTTCTCCTCTGCCCCTTTGCTCTGGAACTTTGGAATCTCATTCTTGGCTAGTTGAATGTGCCCCTGCCTGCTTCCGTTACTTCCTTGTTTACCTCCTGGGTCGATTTGGCTCCCTTCTCTTTTTCCAATTTGAGCCTTCTAAAACACTGCTGGATGTGCGTGCCGAAAGTAGTCTGCTGGAAACTGTGGCTGGAACGCAACAGCAGAATCTTCAGGCGTATTGCAGGGACGCCGATCCAAATAGCTCTCAAAGTTAAAGCGATGCTGGGTGACCTGGTAGCCTCAAAAACAAATGTCACCAACGAAGTAACTCCTAACAAAGATGAGTATGCCTGGTTCCACGAGCTTGAGCCCTCCCTCCTGAAAAGAACCAAGCAAATTTCCAAACACTACTCCCATTGGGAAATTAGGCTGGAGGAACAAGAGTTCATAAAATGGAGATCTTCTTTAGAGAAACATATCCTGTAGGTGGATGGGGCCTCGAAAGGGAATCCTGGCCCTGTGGGAAGCGGAGCGGTTCTGCTCGACATCTCAGGGAAAATTGTGCTCAACTTTGCCTGGGGGCTGGGTCAGAACACCAATAATACAACTAAAATCTTAGCAATCTGGCAGGGGTTGGCTCAGGTTAGAAGGTTATCAATAGAAAAATTGGCTGTCATAGGTGATTCTAGAATTTTTATACAAGCTCTCAATCAGAGGAGGGCTCCCAAAAACATGGGGCTGGAACACTATTATAGGAAGGTTACAGATTAGATGAAAGAATTCAAAGAGGTGAAGTTCTACCACGTCCTCAGGAATCTTAATCAGTTGGCAGACCACAAAGCGAATAGAGGAACCTCCCTGGGCAAGGGAGTCATCAACGTAAATGGAATAGAAAATCATGAACCAATCCCTTAGAGTCCGGGGAGAAGATCTCATCAGGGGCTCTCCAGCCAGAAATTGCAGACCTCTCAAAATTGCTAGGAAGGAATCCAAAGTGCAGGTGCGAAGGTCTGAGGAAGTTGAGAGAGGAAGTGTTGAAACAGTGCTGGATCATAGGATGAAACAACGCTGTAACAGATGTTGAAACACAGTACTGTTACAGTTGCTGAAACACAGTGCTGTTACAGTTGCTGAAAGACAGTGCTGTAACAGTGTTGTAACAGATTTTGAAATAGAGTGCTGAAACAGATGCTGAAACTCAGTGCTGTAACAGATGCTGAAACATAGTACTGTTACAGTTGCTGAAACACAGTGCTGTAACAGTGCTGTAATAGTTGCTGAAACACAGGGCTGTAACAGTGGCTGAATCTCAGTGCTGAAACAGATGCTGAAACACGGTGTTGTTCAGATGCTAAAACACAGTGCTGCAACAGTGTTGTAACAGATACTGAAACACAGTGATGTAACAGATGTTGAAACACAATACTGTAATAGATGCTGAATCACAGTACTGGAACTTTTGCTGAAACAATGTTGGAACATTTGCTGAAACACTAATGTAACAAAAGTTGATTCAGAGCGGAGACTTATGCTGAAACAGTGCTGAGGCATTTGCTGAAACAGTGACTGGAGTTTCGGCATTGAAAATTGACTAGAAATTCTAGATCTTTTAGAAGGCGTACAGAATCTAGTGCAGTTCACAAGCCTTTAGCTATAGAGGTAGAATGGTGTAGAAAGATAGGCTCGAAGAAACTTGAGGCTAATTTGTAACCAAATCTGTGGCTAGTCCACCCCATTAATACAATCCATAACCGTTTTTGTAAAAAAAAATATCCAAAAGAATTGATCATTTCTTAGTGTCTGAATCTTTTGTGGATGATACTTTTTAATTTTTTCAATGGGTTGGAAGTGGGGGAGAGTATGATCACTTCCCCATATTTATGGAAGTTGTTGTAGGGTCTCAAAAATCACCCAATCCTTTCAAATTAATTTTTGAATGGCTCAAAGAATATAGCTTCATCAACCTGGTCAAGAAACCTTGAGGCCTTTAGACCACAAAGCGAATGAGCCAACTTCAGTATAGTTCCATTAGAACCTCAAAGTAGTAAAAAATATCACTATTGAATGGGCTGCCAACAAAATAAAGAGGGATGAGAAAGAGCTTATGGAGTCTAAACAGACCCTGCAGGTTATTTACGAATCAGAAGGATGGGGCCTCTCCTCTCCTGACTTCAAATTGGCTCTAAAATCCCTTGAAGAAAATAAAATGAAACTACCGGAAGAAAGAGAAATGGCTTGGTGCCTCAAGAGTAGGGCTACATGGCTTGCCAATGGGGATGATAATACAAATCTTTTCCTGATTATGAAAAGGGATGAAAATCCACAAATACAATTTGGAGTTTAAACGACTCTGAAGGCAGGACAATCTCATCTTTTGTTGATTTGTCTCAAATAAGAGTGTATCACATTCAAATCCTCCACAAAGTTGATGAGAGGATTTCAATAGGACAAATTGTAAGAATTGCAGGTTTCTTCCCAAGTTTTGTTGATGAAGAAGCCAATAGATCCATGTTTGAGGAAGTGTCGGAGGAAGAGCTAAATATGATTCTGCACAATTTTCAAAAGGATAAAAGTCCATACCTTGATGGATATACTGTGGATTCTTCCTTGGGAACTATGAGGTTATCATACATGATATATTTGTAATGGTGGAAGAATCACGACATCAAGGGCACATCTATGCCCCCTTAAATTCAAAATTCATTGCTCTCATCCCAAAATCAGAAAATACTCTATCCTTGGATGAGTTCAGACCTATATCACTTTGTAACTGAATATATAATGTGGTGGCAAAAGTTATAACGTGTAGACCAAAGGACCTTCTCTCAGAAAAAGTCTCAAAAGAATAATTTGGCTTCCTGGAGGGAAGACAAATCCATGAGGATATATGGTGGTAGAGGAGTGTCTGAATAGCATTAAAAAAAAGAAAAGAAAAAGGGGCCATCCTAAAAATTGATCTTTCCAAGGCCTATGATAGGGTAAGTTGGTTGTACATCAGGTAGATTCTCACTCATCTAGGATTTGATGTCCCTTTCATAAACTGGATTATGGGATATATATCTTTGGTTTCTTTTTCAGTACTCACTAATGCTACTACCTCTCCTTTCTTTTAGGATGAAAGAGTGTTGTGTCAGGGGGGTACACTATCACCTCTTCTCTTTCTCTTAGTAGCATAAGGAATCAATAGAGCACTGACCCATGCAAATTCCCAAGGAAATTTTACCATCTTCCAGATAGGAAAAAATCTCCTCATCACACATCTCCTTTTCGTCGATGATGTCATGATTTTCTGTAGCGGGAAGCAGGCAGATGTTGAATCCCTTTCAGAGATTCTAATTTTGTTTAGTAGGACTACATGAATGCAAATCAATATCCAAAAATCTACTCTTTATGCAAACAACCTCACTGCTGAAGAGTTGGATAAGTACAATTCCTTGTTTCCTTTTGAGCTAGTAGACTTCAAAAAAGGGATCAAATATCTTGGTTTTCATGTCAATCCAAATTTCTAGACTGGGAATGGCTCATTGGGAAACTTGTAAAAAGTCTCAAAGTCTGGAGTTTCAAATGGATTTCTACAGTAGGA
The DNA here is from genome assembly GCA_009831015.1 of Picea engelmannii. Classification (NCBI taxonomy): domain Eukaryota; kingdom Viridiplantae; phylum Streptophyta; class Pinopsida; order Pinales; family Pinaceae; genus Picea; species Picea engelmannii. The sequence continues at coordinate 365,428 of ML781394.1, read as the reverse complement.
AGGCTAACTCTAGTGAAATTGGTGTTGGAAGCCATACCAATTTATTGGATGTCTTTGAATTGGATCCCTAAAGGCATTATGGAAAAGGTATGGAATAAATTATTTAACTTTCTCTGATCAGGAAGAGGGGACAAACATGTTAACCCATGGGTAAGATGGAAGAGGTTTGTAGTACCCAAATTGTTGGGAGGGTGGGGCTTAAAAAACATATTTCCATTTGAAAAGTACCTAGTAGCCAAATTGGTCTAGAGGTTAATTGTGACAAAAAATTTATGGACCGAAGTGGTTTCTCATAAGTATATTAAATCAGATTCAGTGGAAGGATGGTTGCGTATTCCTACCAAAAAATTGACAAATTGCTCAATCATTTAGAAAGTAGTGGTAAAATACTTCCCGGTGGTAGGAGAGGAACTGGCGTGGACGATTAGTAATGGAGTCAAAGTCAGAATAGGCTCATATCCTTGGGTTGGTAGTGGCCAAAACCATATTTTGTCAGCTCGTATTGTACAACATATTCAGGAGAGGGGATTTTTTCACCTAAATCAGATAGCAGATCCAAGGACCTCCTCAATATGAAATCAAGTTTGAGTGGATGCTTCCTAGGTGGGACTGGGAGCTCACTAGGTATAATTATGGAAAAATTACCTATTGAATTTAAAAACTACACATGTCGGGATCACATATAGGGAGGATGAATTAGTTTGGAAAGATGCGGAGCATAGAACTTACACACCCAAGATGGGGTATATACATCTAAATTTCGGTGGAAAGGCATTTGGAAGTCCAGGTTCCCATTGAAAAGTCAAATTTTTATGTGGTGCATATTAGAAAACAAAATTCCAACCCAGGATCGCATGAGGAAAGGGAAGATTGAAGGACCAATTTGGTGCTCTATCTGCAAAAATAAAGAGGAGACAACGTGTCATATTTTCCTCTCTTGTCCTTTTACTTTATGGGTCTGGAAAGAATTCTCCTCTTTCTCAAATTTAATATTCTCTTGGAGGGGAATTACTGTAGAGGAGGCCCGAAGAACTTGGTCCTTAGATGCCAGTAAAAAGACAATAATAACTTTACCTCTAATTGTATGCTGGGGGGTTTGGTTAGCAAGAAATGCAACAATCTTTCAGAACAAGATGGTCTCTCGAGAGAGGATTGCAACACAAGGATTAAGTATACTAGAACATTTTCCTCAAGTAAAGGACTCTCCTCCATTAAGAGTTATTCACGAGGAACAAGTTGAAAAAATGCTCCTTGGGATTTGTTCGATGGAGCATCACAGAACAATGGACAAGCCTGTGGCAGTGGAGTGGTACTCCCACTTCTTTAAGATCAATATGGGGCTTGGATCCAACTCAAATAACTTTTCTGAACTTATGGCCTTAAAACTGCTTATTCTTTTCGTAACAGAAAAGGGGGTGGTTTCACCACAAATTTGCGGTGATTCATTGAATGTAGTGAATTGGACCAAGAAACTTCAAATATGTCAAAATATATTAGTAGCTCATTTGATTGAAGAAATAGATAATATTTTAAACAATTTTGACTCTTTTTCTATTCATCATGTCTACAGAGAACGAAATTCGGATGCAAACACTCTATCCAAATCTAGATTAGAGATGACTTTTGGGTCTTGGACTATCTAGTTAACAAAGGACGAGACCAGGATTGACTTCACTCATTCTCCTTTTATATAGACAACTCAAATGATCCTTTTTGGTTTTCTCATTTGGACTGCTTTATATGCATAAGCCAATTCTATTGTATATCATGATAAGACAACCATGTTTTCAAATACAACTCTATGGGTTTGTTTATGCTTCAAGAACAACATTCCATAGGTTTATGCTCATGGTTTATTTTTCCCCTTGGGCTTAAGTTCAATATAAGTGGGCCCCTGACTGGTTTTATTTTTTTTGGTATGTCGATGATGGCATGATCCTCTTTTTGTCTCTCTGGCCTCTTCAAGAGAAGGTCTTTTTTTACTTTTGTAAAAGGTCTGATTAAGCACTGCCTCTTTGCAGTAACACCAATACATGCACTGACATGTATCTACAAAATGTAATTCTATTCTATGAATACAATTATGTTTTTTTCCTCGGAAAAAAATAATAAATTTTCATATAATTTTGTTTTACTTGGATAACATTAATATAAACTAAAAATAAAACAGTATTAAAAAAAATAATATATGAAAAATAAATAATTAAAAAATTTAATTAAAAAAAAATACATAATAAACAAACTTACAAACTTTTATCCCATTTAAGAAACTCAATTCCTTGTTTAGTTGTTGTTCTCTTGTATATATACTAGCAACAACCACTTTATAAAAGTGGTTGATATATGCTAATCTGCGCCATTTTCCACCTTTTAAAATTAATGATGTCGATTGGTTTATATCAACCACTTTTATAAAGTGGTTGTTGGTAGTTGATGATTAACATGCCATGGGGATGACAATTAATGTATTAATACACAATTAATGTATTAATTAATTATTACTTTAATGTAATATATTATAATGATATATTAATGTAATGTATTACATTAATCTAATATATAATAAGAATGTAAAAAGGTAATGTATAAATTAAAGGATTGATTTAAATCAATGCACAATGCAACATATTAATTGATGATTGATACATTAATAATGTAATGTATTAATCAATTAATACAATAATACATTATTAAAGTATTAATACACTAATAAAGTAATATATTAAATACATTAACACAATAAATGCATTAATAAATACATTACTAAAGTATTAATACATTAAAAAATTATTGATACACTAATAAAGTAATACATCAATAAAATTGCAATACAATGTAATACTTTAGTAATGCATTTAACAATACAATATTACATTATTTAACATATTAAAAAAGTAATACATTAAATACATTAACACATTCAATGCATTAATACATTAAAGTATACATTTATTGATACATTAATAATATAATAATACATTAATGTATTAATGTAATGTATAAATTAAAGTATTAATTACCTTAATGTATAAAGTAAGGTATTAATTGGTTGATACATTAATAATGTAATGTATTAATTAATTTATACATTAATGCATTATATAATAATACATTAATAAAGTAGTAATATATTAACTTTAATATATTTAATAAAACATTATTAAAGTATGAATACATTAATACATTTATTGAAAAAGACCATGGTTGACTATGGTTAACCATGATCATTGTTTCTTACGGTGATGAATATGAATGGTATTAATACATTAATGTATTAATTTAATAATTAAGTAATAAATTAATAGAGTTTTAATAAATACATTACAAAAGTATTAATTCATTAAAACATTAATAAACTATTAATACAAGAATAAAATAATACATTAATAAAGTAGTAACACATTCTTAAAGTATTAATAAAATATTACATAAATGTAATATATAAATCAAAGTATTAATTTATATTAATGTATAATGTAACCTATTAATCAATTGATACATTAATAATGTAATGTTTTAATTAATTATTACAATAATAAAGTAATTCATTAATAATACATTATTTTGTAATAATACAAATACAATGCATTTAATACATTAAATGCATTAATAAATAGGTAGCTAAAGTATTAATACATTAAAACATTAATAAAATAGTAATACATTGAACTTGATGATGTTAGTAATACAATATTAAAGTATTAATACATAATTACATTAATGCAATGTACAAATTAAAGTATTAATATATTAATGTATAATGTAACATAATTAATTATTAATACATTAATAATACATTATTAAAGTAATGATACATTAATAAGTACATTATTAAAGTATTAATACCTTAATAAACATGTATTATTAAAGTATTAATACATTAATTGACAATGAACATGGTTGACCAAGACCATCGTTTCTTATGGTTTACAATGACCATGGTTAACTTTAGTAGGCCTTGGTTGACTTTGGTAAGGAAAGGTTGACTATGGTTGATCGTGGTTGTCCTTCAGCATGGTTGATTGTGGTTGACCATGAACATGGTTGAGTATGGTTGATCGGGGTTTATTATGGTCGAACATCCCCATGAATAACCTCCGTTGACCTCATGGATCTGATTATGGTGGGCCATGTTGATTATGTTTAACAATAGTTTACTATGACATTGTTGCATTGAAATGTTGATCATGTTTTGTTCGTCACATTGCGACATTAGATTTTGTTCATCACATTGTGACATAAGCTTTTGTTCATCACATCATATCATAAGGTTATGGTCATCAAATTACAATGAAGGGTTTATGTTTGTCACATTATGGTGTTGGAATAGGCTTTTCATAGTCCAACCGTGGGTTATGTTCGTGACATTATGACATCAAGAAATGTTCGTCTCATTGCTATGTCAGTGTAGCATCCCGCTCTTGCGCGCACTATGCGAACTTATTCTTTGAGGACACTTGCTTGCAAGTGATCTGAATTATTATACTATTGGGAATTTGATTATGATTATGAGGTGTTATGGATTGATGACTTGTTACTTTTCTGTATTGAAATAGACATGTGCTATTGACTTGGTTTTCTTGAGTGTGCAGGATTTTGGACCTTGAGGATGCAGAGGCATCGATGAAACCCCTTGGACTCCAAATCGAGTTGGGGAATGGACTATTGGGGTTTGATTGTTGTATATATGACATTTGTGCATTTGATTAGATGATATGATTATGGATATCATTTCTGACATGATTTGTTGATGATGCAGGCTGGCGATAGCTTGTCGACCAGACTCACATGTGGAGTAGAGGGGTCACGCACAATAACCAGAGATGTTGAGGGAGAGGTGTGGACAACAACCCTGCCACAGCCTACTAGCACTCCCACCATAGCTCGAACAGTAGGTTAACGATTACCTAGCTCGAGAAGACCCACGATGTCATGAGGGCTGACTGCGACAGTCGCTCACGATGATTCTAGGGGGAGAGCAATAAGTCAGGGGTCTTATTCCTTAGAGGCCCTTAGTCTCCCACAATATGGCCTGGCGGAGTATTGGCTTCAGGGGTTTTTGATGTCTACCAAGTCAGTCAAGAGGCAAGTGGCACCCTTGGAGCACGGAGTGTGTCCTGAAGAGCACGTCGCGCAAGAAAAATGCAAAGAGGCGAGTGGCACCCTTGGGGCACGTAGTGCGTCCTGAAGGGAACGTCACACAAGGGAAACAGAATGAGGCAAGTGGCACCCTTGGAGCACCTAGTGCATCCTGAAGGGAACATCACATTGTTAACTAATAAGTGAATAAATCTAGATGTTCTTAGAATGAATAATGTGATCAAGAAAGATTTAATACAATTTCCCTAATAAAATGTCACCCAGCCTAGGAAAATAAAATCTAGGTCTAGGTGATACTTGTGGTAAAAGAAATATATATATATAGATATAATACTAATACTAATACTCATCATTAAACATGTGACAAAAGGGGGTAAGAAACTTGATTAAATTATTAAAATCAAATTATGGAGGGATTTAAACTTTTAAAAGGGAATTAATTGTTTTGTCACATATGCTAATTAAAATTCATTAATTAAAAAGAAAAAGGGGAAAAGCTAATTTTCTACACTTGTCAATTTGAGTTTTAAATGAAAAGGGAAAGAGGGAAATTTTAAATAATTAGGAAACTAAGAAAAGGTGGGAAACATAAAGAGAAAGGGAAACATAATTAAAACGCTGAAAGACTAACTTAGTAAGGTATCTGGCATATTGGGTGAAATCATGAAGATGAGTTACACTTTTGCTTGTTTTATGAGAAAAAAAACTGTATTTTCACAAGTTATTCAACTTCCGACATACAAAAGTATTTTTTTTATTTAGAATTTCACTTTACAGTAAAAACAAAACTTGTGAAGAATTGTGTTAGCTTTCCAATGACTATTTTTCAATTTTTTTCATCACTATTTGATATGTCAATTTGACAATTGTTTAACAGTATGTTCCTTAAACATGAAATGAATGATAATGAATTACTTATTTCTACAACAATGTATCTATTATTAAACTTATGTTTCTAAGAAACAAAATATACTGCAACAATCCATAGAGACTCTATTTTATTATGACTATTATTTTGAACTTAACGGATGAATATTATAATTTCTAGAATTTTTTGAAGTTGACTAAGCTGAAAACGTTGCAGATTTTAAACACATATTTTTCTACACATTGTATCTATCTTAATTTTTACTTAAAACTAAAATCTAAATATACCCTTTTGAA
>ML781394.1:297926-315782 GCA_009831015.1 Picea engelmannii | reverse complement strand
GTTGGTTTTTGTAGGAGTAGTGATCCAATGAGGAGTAGGCCTCATGATAGGTGTAGATCAATCTTTAGGAGATACATAGATTTGAACTTCTAAGGAGTAGGAATCGTGATCGGTGTAGGTCAATCTATAGGAAACTTCTGCATGCAATATTTAGAAAACACAAGAGTGAGAGACATAGAGAGAAAGAACATTTGGGGAAAAATGAACTCCTTGAGCTCTTAATTTCTTGTTATATTTATATTAAAAATACTTCAATTATATTTGACTGAGTCACACACATTAAGACCCATTTATTTAAGTCTCGATCTCACCACTACATTCCAATAATCACAATACTAAATGACGGAAATAAGAATAATAATAAAAAAGACAACTAAATTAATATCAAATATTTGAACTTCTTCCTAGATAAAATGAAACTAGGTACAATAATTGTAGTGAGAAAGCAAGTAAATTTTAGAAGTATAAGGGCCACGTATCCACAGACTGTGAGTTGGCCGTGGGTGGCCATCCCTGTGGAAAAACCATGGGCGTGCCCATGGCTTGTTCATAGGGCTGGCCACTCGCGGCCAACTCACAGTCTGACAGGGACCAAAATAATATAAAAACTACAAATTTCAAATGTAAATTAAAATTCAACCATACATTTTAAAAATTATTACTAAAAATATATTCTACTGGACTGTGACTGTGAGTTGGTCGCGGGTGTCCAGCCCTGTGGCCAAGCTGTGGGCATGCCCACAACTTGGCCACAGGGCTGGCCACTCGCGGCCAACTCACAGTCCAACAGGGGCCCAAATAATATAAACACTAAAAAAACAAATGTAAATTACAATTCAACCATACATTTTAAAAATTATTACTAAAAATATATTCTACTAGACTGTGACTATCAGTTGGCCGCGGGTGGCCAACTCACAGTCCAACAAGGGACCAAATAATATAAACACTACAAATTGCAATTGTAAATTACATTTCAACCATACATTTAAAAAATTATTACTGAATTTTTTTTCTACAATTTAGAAAATTACCTGGTGTTCGACGCATCCACGCTCACAAACGCAACCACGACCCCTACGCTCATGACCTCACGACAACCTCACAGCGACCTCGCAAGGGAAACCACCTCACAGACGACCTCATGACCTCACGACCTCTACTCTCATGAAACGAAAACAAATTTTGTAAAATGTTTCAACATCGATGTGTGGTTAATATATAAACAATATTTCGGCCGAAATATTGTTCGGTCGAACAAATTTTCGGCCAAACTATCTTTCGGCCGAACAATAGTTCGGCCGAAAGAGGATTGTCGGAAATAAAATATCCCACCGACTAAATTTGTACATGCAAATCGAGGGTGCGGTTATTGCACCGTTTGATTTGACATTTATTTTTTCGGCTGAAAACAATATATTTCGGCCAAAAAATAATATGAGTTCAGCCGAAAAAATGTTTTTCGGAATTTTGGAGACCTGATTGTCATGAAAGTGTAACCCACCTCCGTGATTTCACCCATTTACTAACTTTCTAAATTAAAGTCAACTAGTAAATTAGTAAGGGGGTAAGTCATTAAAATGTGTAAGGGAATATGGGGACACCTAGGAGTGATTCTATGAATGTTTTTAAGTGCGTGAGGGAAATAGGGGTAATTAATTAATTAATGAAATTAGTGAAATTAATTTATAGTGCAATGAAGGGGATGGGTGACACATGTACGGGGAGGATTTTTATGAATTAAATTATTGAACAATAAATTAAATGGGATTTTGGGAAAGTAAATGACTTATAAACTCTATATAAAGGAGGGAGGAGGAGGATGATGGATCTCTTCTGTGATGCGTAACGTCACGCTGCAAAAATTTAGACTTGACTGACTTAGCTTGTGGGAGTTGGGATACCCAGCTTGGTGAGGAGTGGTAGCTTGGCCTTACGAGGAAATTTGGGAGCTATATGTTCTCTGGTTCAGTGTGCGTGGCCCCTTTCCGACTCGGGGGCTAAGGGGGAAGAAGAGTACCCCTAGCGTTGGCTGGGAGGTACTAGTGAAGTCTCATCGGTTGGCAAGCAGGAGTTGCATGGAGCGCGCGAGACAACGACTCAGAGAGGACGAATTGGGCTATAGTACGCTTACTTGATTTTGTATGGTAGATTATTATTATACCTTACGCCTTCATTTCTGTATTTTTAATTGAGTAAAGAAAATGTTTGACTCAACATTTCAACTAAGAGATTAAATTTCCCCATATCCTTAAGCTCGCTGCTTAACTTGATTCCCTTGGAATTCACTCCCTGCATGTTGTGATTGTCCTTTGGTTTTGTTTATTTTTCTGATGATTATTGCTCTTTACTTCATCCTCATCCCAATTTCGCCTGTCCATGCCTAAGCAGTCGGCCAGGAGCCGAATCGATGGTCGTCACTTCGGTGCACATCGACCTATAGATTCTAATGCCCTGCTTTTTTGTGCGTGGATGATGAGCGAAGGATGTGTTTTCTTAGTTGTTAACCCCTTTTCATATCTGTGTTTATCTTTGCCTTTCCTCGGGCTCTGCATGTTATATCACCTCTGCGTCTTAATTGTTCTCGACAATATGAAAACCGTGTTTGGTATTTTCTGCATTTCAACACCCTCAACCACGAAAATTTAACTCTGCATTTTTATATATTGCTAGATAACTTAACTCTGTGTTGTAATACCTTCCCTACAAACTTAACTCTGTGTTTTTTTTATGGCAATATTTTCTGCATGTTTTTTTTTTTTATATACCTCTGCACTTTAATAGTTGAAGACGATTTGAATCGGTGTTATGTTCTCTTGTTTGACAACCCCTTTTGGCTATCACCGTGATGTGTTGGTAGTTGACAGTTATGTGTAACCACGGTTTTAACGCTTTCCCAGTTGTATATTGTAGTTGAGAGTCATACTATGTAGTTTTATTGTTGTTTTATACCATTACATAAGTAATGCCTACATTCGCTTATCCCAGCAATGAATTCATTTTTTTTGGGGGGGGTGTTTTTACCCATCTATGGGTTGCTACAGAACCCATTTTTTTTACTGCGATTTAATTTCTCTGCAAGTCCTCAAGTAGAAGGCGATTTTACCCTACGTGTTACTCTCACTAGACTGCGTTTTAATAAATTTTGTGGTGGTTAAGGGTCTGGAAACAAAATTTCTAGCAACTAGCGACAATGTTTTTATGAGTATGGATAGCCATGTATATTCAACGATTCCCTTTTTTTTTCCCATGGCAGCTGGACTTCATTCACAGTTTTCATCTAGAAAATTTTTATTCACAGTATAAGAGTAGCGATTTATTCCCACAGTTAAATGTTGGGTCAACATATTTTGTTCAGTGTTATGATACCCATGGCAGCGAACCCCCCTTGAACGAATAGACAAAGATTATTTGTACAACAATATCCTTGAATTTTTGGTTGACAACGAAATGAGGGCTACGTTTGACAATGTATTTGGTTGGGTGGATTTATTGCATCTCAGGACTGTGTATTGGTAGCGTTTATGCTTAACTGTGCAATGGTGGAGTCCTACGGTATTATCACTAATCAACTATCATATTTATAGTAGCAATGAGTAATCATTCACCGGTCCTTAATTGCCCTTTTAAATGTTTACTTTATGCATCTTCTACGATCTATATCCACACTATATATTTTACATATTGTATTCAAGCTCTGGGTTGCATATTTCCTTGCGATACTTATTGTATTTCACACTTGGCTGTATAACTTACCCTTTACATGCTTACACTATTTCCATTGTATCAGAGTTTAATTATTCCTTTAAAATATTTAAATGACAACACTATATATTACATAACCTAGAGATACCATGTTTTAATTCCCAGCTTCCTCACCTATCTTACAGATGATTTTGGACAATTATTTATGCCCTTTTACAACTAATTTCTTTTTAAACTTTAATTCCTTTAAAGACAACTGATAGATGAACGGAACCTGGTGTCAGCACCCCTTTAAGTTATAACCATAAGATAGCATTCTTAGACAACCTTTAATTAACAGCCTTTGAGTAGAACAACCTTTAATTGAATAGACAACCTTTAATTTGATTAGACAGCTTTACTTCCTTTATAGACAATCTTTAAATTAAATTAGATTAGACTTGTCAAATTAGTTTTAGTATTGATTAAACTAGACTTGTCATTAGATTGAAATTAATGACAAAATTGTAATTTAGATTTGCTGAAATTGATTGTATTTAATGATAAATTAGATTGTAAATTAAAGACTAATTCATAATTTAGACTTGCTAAATTTAGATTGGTAATCAATGTTAAAACAAATTGTAATTATTGACTAGTTTAGACTTGATGAATGGTTGGGTTGTTGGCAAAGTCATGTTTTATCTTGCACTTCCTTCGAATGACGCCATCTTGCGTCTTGTCGACCGATTGCTTGGGGTGTGGGCGTAGTATCCTTGTCAGTTTTTTCGGCTCCTAGTGCGTTGGTTTTCTTGAGTCCTTGGTCCCATTAGGTTATATTGTGCCAAGGTTATTGACATGTTTATCACCTGGGGATTACATGATTCCTAATGAGGGGATCATGGCACACCCTATTGGATAGCGGCAAATGACAACTTGGCCGAAGTGGGTGCCTTTCGTGTGAGTGTGGTTGAATGTTGTAAGTTTTCTTTTGGCACACGGCTTGAACGCCTTCATGCGTTTGGTTCACGTGCCTTGAGGTTCTAATCATTGGTCGTCAAGGTCGTTATGTCGGGAGGGGGATGTTGTCCCTTAGCTTGTAGGCATGGTCATGTTGCGTTGGGCAGGTAGTTGTTTCCCCTTGTTTCTCTATGCATGTTTCACCTAGTTTCTCTTGTGTCAGTGCAGGGAGTCATAGTTGTCTGTTGCTTGGAATGCATGCTTGCATTCGTCGTCAGTCATGTGGTTCAACTGTTGTCATCATAGCCTTCCTGCCTAAAAAAAAAAAAAAATTGAACTTCTGCTTCGCTTGTAGTCCTAACGATGGGGGCATTACAGTGAGTCTATGTTTGTCACATTTCCACATTGGGTTTGAATGTCACATTGCAACAATGAGTTTTGTTCATCCCATTGCTACGTTCAAAAATGTCTGTCACAATGTGACATTAAGATATGTGTGTCACATTGCAATGCAAGGATATGCTCATCACATTAGGATGATAGGGCTATGTTTGTCACATTGTGATGACATGGCTATGTTCATCACATTGCGACATCTATATATGTTCGTCACATTGCGATGTTACTATGTTTCTGACCATAGGATTATGTTCGTCACATTGGAATGACAGGTCTATGTTCATCATATTGCAACACCATGGCTATGTGCCTCACATTGCAACGTATGTATATGTTTTTCACCTTGTGACATTGCTATGTTTGGTAGATTGTAACATTACTATGTTCAAGACATTCCGACATTTGAAAATGTTTGTCAGATTGTGACATGTAACACATTAAGATGTGTCTTTATGTTTGACACATTGCGACATTATTATCTACATTGCGACATTAATGTATTAATTAATTAATACAATAATATATTGTTAAAGTATTAATACATTAATTTATTACATTAATAAAATAATATAATAAAAGTACATCATTAATGTGTTAATACATTACTAATGTATTAATATGCATTATTACATTAATAATACATTATTACATAAACACATTATTAAATACATTAAATATTAATAATTATTTGAATACACTATTACATTAATATTATAATAATGATAATACTCTAATTGGTGTATAAGACCCATTTTGTTTGTTGGACAAGGGACTCCCTCTGCTTGACGATTTGACTTCTAAAGTCTACTGAGGTATACATACCCTACCCTCCTCTAGATTTGAACTTGTGACCTCTTAGGAGGAAACACATGTCCTTAACCATTAGACACTTACATTAATAATATTTTATTACATAAATACATTAATAAATATGTAAATACATAAATACATTAAAATATACATAATTAATAAATACATTATTACATAAATACAAAACATTAAAATATTAGAGTATTATATTGTTACATTAAAATATTGATACATTAATAAAATAATAATAGAATAAAACATTAAAAATACATGAATACACTAAATTTATACTTTATTACATTTATTATTAATACTAAAGTATAAATTCAATACATTATTATTACTAATATATTATTTCATTAATAATACAATATTACATAAATACAAAACATTAAAATATTACATTATCACACTAAAGTATTAAAAAATTAATAAATAAAGTAATAATAAAATAAAACATATAAATATATTAATAAAATATTAATACATTAAATTTATACTTTATTATAAATTTATAATAAAGTAATAATAAAATAAAACATTAAAAATACATTACTAAAATATTAATACATTAAATTTATACTTTATTAAATTCATAATTAATACTAAAGTATAAATTTAATAATGATGCCTTATTATTATTAATGTATTAATAGCTTAATTCATACATTACGTTAATGTATTAGTTAATTAATATACTAATACTTTACCACACTAATGTGTTTATAATGTATTTATGCATTAATTAATAGATCATTATGGTTGATCATGGTTGACCTTCACAATGGTTGACTATGGCTGACCATGCTTATGGATGATATTTGTTAACCATGTGGAGTTGATTATGGTGGGCCATGTTGATTATGTTTAACCATGGTTTACTATGACACTATCTCATTATGATGTTGATAAGGTTTTGTTCGTCACATTGCGACACTAGGTTTTGTTCGTCACATGACATCGTCAAGTTATGGTCATCACATTGCAACATAGGGTTTTTGTTTGTCACGTTATGGTGTTGGAATAGTTTGGTCACTTTTCGGCAGTCGGTAAAAAGTTTGTCTCATTGCAATGTTGGGCTATGTTTGTCACATTGCGACGTTGTGAAATGTTTGTCTCATTACAATGTTGGGCTATGTTCGTCACATTGCAATGTTTGGAAATGTTTTTCACGTTGTGACATCAGGATATGTGCGACACATTGCAATGTGAGAATATGTTTGTCACATTGCAACGACAGGGCAATGTTAAAAACATTGTGATGCTACTATGTTCATCACATTGTGACATTAATATGTTTGTCATGTTACAACATTCGGTTATGTTCGTTAGATTGCAACGTATATTGCAACTTTACTATGTTCAACACATTCCGGCATTTGGAAATGTTTGTCACATTGTGACTTAGGGATATGTGTGTCACATTGCAATATGAGGAAATTTTCATCACATTACGATGACAGGGTGATGTGAAACACGTTATGATGTATGTTTATGTTTGACGCATTATGACATTACTATCTACATTGCGACATTAATGTATTAATTACTATACACATTAATGCATTTATTTTTGACACTACAATGTTACTATCCACATTGCGACATTCCAACGTTACTATCCACATTACGCTATTGCGATGTTACTATCCACTTTTCAACAGTGGGTTGTGTTCATGACATTGAGACGTTGTAATTTTTTTGTCTCATTACAATGTTGGGCTATGTTTATCACATTACGACATTCGGTTGTGTGCATCACATTGCGACAATGAACTATGTTCGTCGCATTGTGACATTTGGAAATGTTTGTCACATTGTGACACTGGGATATGTGTGACACATTGCAACGTGAGGATAAGTTCGTCACATTACGATGATAGGGAAACATTCATAACATTGTGATGCTACTATGTTCTTCACATTACGACGTTACTATGTTCGTCACGTTGCAACATTAGGTTTTGTTCGTCATATTGCAAAGTTGTGTTATGTTCGTCACATTGCAAGGTTGGTTTGTATTTGACACATTATGAAAAGGAAGTTTTGGCCATGTTTTTAAAAAAAAATTGTAACAAAGAGTTTCCTTTGTTGACTGTTTTTGACCATGACCATGACTGTGGTTTGTTATGGTTGACCTTGACCATTGTTGACTATGGTTAACCATGGATGAGCTTGAATTGGACCAACGTTGATTATGGTTTGTTAGGATATTTAGACACTTAGGAGTTAGTTAAGATCTACTTGGTCTAATGTGTCATTAGGTAAAAGTGTGTTTATTAGTGTGTTTCTTTAGTATGCATTAGTATGCATTTGTAGTTAAGAAATCCGACAGTCACGATATGTTCCTGACATAGAGTGATCTGATGGTTCATATTCTCCTCAATCTTAACAACCATTTATCCATGGCTTAACACCCGATTGGTCCATGATCTCTATTTATAGAGCATGGAGGGTCATTTTTCGATGATTGATTGTGAGAAACTCTCTTGTAATCTTTTTCTTTTGCATTAATAAACTGCTCCAAGTGGCCGCGTTGGATGGGGCCGTGGATGTTTCCCCATAGGGGTTTTACCACATGAAAACATTGGTGTGTTGATCTTTGATCCATTTATGTGAGTGATTACGGAAGGTGTTTGTCCTCTATTGGAATACCTATGTTGTCGAACATGGTATCAGAGCATGTTTGAAGACCCACTCCTGTTGTAAATCGAGATCGTGAAGTCGGTTGCCTCATATCCATTTTATGTCATTTTCATACATTTATGGAATGATAGGACTTTTCCATTGCATCTGTAGCACTCATTTAAATCAAGAACACTTTTTGTTTCACTCAAAAAGGTTTCCGTTTTCCCAAGATACGACCATTTCAGTCAGATCCAGAGGTATAAAGCCTGAATACGCATTTTTAAAATTTTTGTACAGTATCATTTTGGTTTTATTTCAGTTTTGTATTATTTATTTCCAGGTTGCTACTCTTTTAGATCTTCCTATTCTCTTTGCCCTGTGCCCTATGTGATCTCGGAAAATCAGAAACAGATAGGAAAAGGTGCATCTTCTGGGTAAGCTAACCAAGATCTAACCCTTGTTGTCACCAAGACGACGACGACAACAACAACAACAACAACAGCAGCAGCAGCAGCAGCAGCAGCAGCAACAACAACAACAACAACAACAACAACAACAACAACAACAACAACAACAACAACAACAACAACAACAACAACAACAACAACAACAACACCCCCAATCCTCTTCCTAAAAAATAAAATATGTTTTGCTAGACCATTTGGTTAAAAGTTGCCTTATTAAGTAAGAGGTCTTGATTTCAAGTCTCTCTTTTGTTACTTTTTTTTAAAAAGTTCATGCTAAATTTGTAAAGTGTATTTCACTTCAAGTATAAAAGTGAATCACTATAAGTAGCTTTAATATTTTATTTTAGAGTTATTTATTTTGTATGCAACTTTTCTTTTATAAAGTAACTTCATTGTAAAAGTGATCCCCACTTCTCTTTATAAAAGTGGGTCACTTTATAAAGCAACTTATACTATCACGTGGTCCTTTGGTTACCATTTATGCATTTTTTTAAAAGGGCATACTCTCACATCTGAAGTCTGTTGTCAGTGTCATTTTTTTTAAAACACATTACTTTTCAAGATATTTCCATCAAGATCATCAATTTCAGTTTTTAAATCCATATTATCTGCATATTTAATATGGATTCTACAAGTAATCTCTTTCTTACCAGCACCAACTACTTCCAATTGAAATCTCATATGGAAGATTTATTAAGAAGTAAAGAATTGTACCAGATTACCTTGGGAAAGGAAAAAGAACCCACTAATGATGATAAGAAAGGAAAATGGGCTAATAGGAGTGAAGAAGCACATGAACTAATAAAAATGTCCATCTCTCCTCATTTAAGGTTCCACCTTAAAGAATTGATGACCCCGAAGAATCTTGGGAAAAGATTGACTCTGTGTTTGGTAAACTCAATATTATTCAAGAACAACAATTAGAAAATCAAGTACTAACCTTAAGTCCAAGTGATTTTTCTTGCCTTTGAGACTATCTATCTAAGTTTAAAACACTCATAATTTTATGTGAAGAATGTGAGATAAAAATGAAGGAAGAGCATTGCATCTATCTTATTCTTTATAAACTACGTAGTGCATATTCTATGTTTTTATCTACCTTTTATGCCATGAGAGAGGATCTAGGGAAAGCTTATCAAAAACCCACTCTTGAGTCCTTTTGTGTTGCTTTGATTAGTGAGGAAGATAAGATTGTACAACTTGGATTGATCAACACTACATGTACCTCCAGAAAATCCTTAGTTGCCCCGCAGAAAGATAAACCCAAGTATCCCAAGAAGAAACATCCTCACTACAACAACAAGAAACATAAGGGTCCCAAACCCACTCAGACAACTTTAGCTCCTAATGGTGACAAAGGAGAAAAATATAAAAATAAGAAGATTGACAAACATTTCAACTTTTGTGATAAAGATGGTCATGATGAGTCCAAATGTTTCAAGAAGATGGCAGCTTTAGAAACAATGATGAAGAAGCACAACATCGATATTAATTCTACTACTTCTTCTTATTCTCATGTACATGCACTTTCTACTTCTGGTTTCTCCTTCAATACAACTTCTACTTCTTCTTTTGATGAGTGGTTTATTGATTTTGGAGCATATTATCATATGGCTACGGATAAAGATGTATTTTCTGCTCTAAATGAATGTAACACCAAGAAAATATGTGTTGGTGATGATAGATCTCTTAGTGTTGTTGGATCTGGAACAATTCAAGTAGATAATGGTCATTTCAATGATGTATGATGTGTTCCAAGTCTTTCTTGTATCCTTCTATTAGTATATCAAATCACTCATTTAGGTTAAGGTAAAACCGTAGAGTTTTCACCTCACCAAGTTGTAATCAAGGATATAAAAGATCCTAAGCATGTTCTTGCAACTGGAATTGCTGGTGATATTACCAGGTTGTACAAGTTTGACAACTTTGGGTCATCATCTTTTTCATCAGTTTTTGTTGCTCATAGCGATGACTTGAGAAAAAATTGGCATGAGCGGTTTGGTCATCTAAACTATCGCTCATTGTAGCAACTATGTAATCAACAGATGGTGACCGATCTTCCTCTTGTTTCATGAAAAGATGGTGTTTGTGCTAGTTGTGTTCTCGACAAACATCATTGGGACAGTTTTGACAAACATGCCTCTTGGAATGCCTCAGGCCCTTTGCAACTTGTTCATAGTGATTTGTGTGGTCCAATTTCTTCTCCTTCTTTTTCTGGGTGCAAGTATTTCTTAACTTTCATTGATGATTTTTCTAGACGTACTTGGGTTTACTTCTTAAAACTTAAGAGATAAGTTTTTGACAAGTTTTTTGGCCTACAAGGTCCTTGTAGAAAAGCAATCTGGACATCAAATTCAAAAGTTAAGAACATATAATGGAGGAGAATATGTGAACAATAATTTTACAAGTTACTACACTACATAGGGCATCCAAATGCAACACAATGTTCCATATACACCACAACAAAATGGTGTTGCTGAGAGAAAGAACCACACATTAAAAGAAATGGCTAATTATATGATCCAATCTAAGATACTAAGTCTAAAGTATTGGAAGGAAGCAATCAAATGTTCAAATTACATAGTCAATCACACTCCCACAAAGGATCTTAAAAATATAACCCTGGAAGAAGCTTGGACTAAAATTAAACCAGATGCAAGTCACTTCCGTGTATTTGGTAGTATAGCATGGGCTCACATTCCTGATGAGAAAAGGAAATCATTGCAGCCTAAAAGTGAGAAGTGTATTTTTGTTGGTTATTCTGAAGATGTCAAAGGTTATATACTTCTTCAACCACATTGTAATGAAATTATTATTAGAAGAGATGTTAAATTTGATGAAAATCTCTTGGCCTGCAATCCTAATTCGACGATTGTGCCTTCTTCAGCCTGCGAGACATCTTTGACATTTCTCCCTTCTTCTATTCCTATTCTGGTTTCTTCTTCAGATGATGACAGTGAGGATGAAAATCCACCTACTCTTGCTCACCTTCCTCCAGATGAGTCCTTTGAACTTGAACTAGCACCAGTTCCACCATTTCCTAGATGGGTATTTTCAACACGAGAAGCAGTTGATGGTCTTGTTGGTGATCCTTTAGATCAACGTTGAACATGTTCATAGTTCCAGCAAGCCTCTTCTATTTTCTCTCAAGTTTTAGAGACTCATGATCTAGATACATTTGTAGAAGCTTCAGGTTATCCAGAGTGAGATACAACAATGAATGAAGAGTATCGTTCTTTAATGGAAAATGATACTTGGGATTTTGTACCTCTTCCAAAAGGAAGAAAATTCGTTAGATGTAAATGGGTCTACATAAATAAGTATGCATCAGATGGAAGTGTTGAAAGACACAAGGATCAGTTAGTTGCCAAAGGATTTTCCCAAGTTAAAGGAATTGACTATAATGAAACCTTTTCCCTTGTAGCCAAAATGAATTCCATCCACCTTGTTCTTTCCCTTTCCGCCTCACATAAATGGGGGGTCCATCAATGGATGTTAAATCCTCCTTCTTGCATGGATATTTGGAAGATTAAATCTACATGGAACAACCTCCTCGCTATGTCCAGAATGACTCTAGCCTTGTTTTTTGCCTTAAGAAATCTCTTTATGGTCTTAAGCAATCTCCCCGAGCTTGGTATGCCAAAATGGACAACTTTCTTATTGACACCGGATTCTGTAGATGCCATTATGATCCTAATGTCTATACCAGGAAAGTAGGAAGCCATATCATAATCCTTGTCCTTTATGTTGATGACCTTATCCTTAATGGTAATGACTCAAAACTTTTAAACCATGTGAAAACTAGCCTTAAGAAGAAATTTGAAATGATAGACTTAGGCTTTTTGCACTATTTTCTTGGCCTCCAAGTTTTGCAAACCAATGAAGGAATTTTTCTTTCCCATGGATTATTGCAAACCAACCCCTTCTCCCTTCCAATATGGAGTCAAGATTACTGCCACCTGTACTTCTCCCGAAGTTGATGCCACCTTGTACCGTTAGCTTGTTGGTAGCCTCTTATACTTGACTCATAGCTGTCTTGATCTTTCCTTTTTTGTTGGTCTTGTCGCCCGACATATGAAAAAACCCCATGAAATCCATTGGAAAGTAGCTAAAAGGATACTTCACTATGTCCATGGTACAGTTCAGTTCAGAATACATTACAGTTCAGGGGGGACTCCTTTATTGGTTGGTTTCACTAATTCATATTGGGCCGGCAACCCTGATGATCAAAAGTCTACTATAGGTTATGTTTTTAGCCTTGGATCAAGACCTGTCACTTGGGCCTGTAAGAAACAATAGGATATTGCACTTTCTTCAGCAGACACAAAGTACCGAGAAGCAGTAACTACAAGTCCGGAAGCCTTGTGGATTCGACAGATCCTTTCAGAGTATTGATTCCAACAACCACATCTGACTAGCTTTTGGTGCAACAATTAGAGTGCCATAAATATCGCCAAAGACCCAGTTCAACATCGGTGCAATGATCACATCGAGATGCACATGCAATTCATAAAAAATATCATTCATGATCAAGTTATTGAAGTTCTCTTTTGCCCTACAAAAGATCAAATTGCAGACATTTTCACAAAGTCTCTTACAGAAGTGAAGTTTTCCAAAATTTGATATATGTTAGGAGTTCAGGAAGTTGTCATTAAGGAGGGATAGGCTCTAATGACTAATTCCTTCTCCTATTGTGTTACTATTGTAAATCCTTCAATCCTATCACAAGTTGTTCTTAAGGGGGGATGCTAGGATATTTAGACACTTAGGAGTTAGTTAAGATCTACTTGGTCTAATGTGTCGTTAGGTAAAAGTGTGTTTCTTTATTATGCATTAGTATGAATTTGTAGTTAGGAAATCCGACGGTCACAATATATTCCCGACATAGAGTGATCCGACGGTTCATAATCTCCTCTATCTTAATAGCCATTGATCTGTGGCTTAACACCTGATTTTTTCATGATCTCTATTGAAAGAGCATGGAGGGTCATTTGTCGATGATCGATTGCGAGAAAATATCTTGTAAAATATCTTTGTAATATTTTTCTTTTGCATTAATAAACTGCTCCAAGTGGCCACATTGGCTGGGGCCATGGATGTTTCCCCATAGGGGTTTTACCACGCGAAAATATCAGTGTGTTGATCTTTGATCTGGTTATGTGAGTGGTTACTGAAGGTGTTCGTCCTCTGTGTGAATACATGTGTTTTCGAACATGGTTGATGATGGTAAAACTTCACAATGGTTGACTATGGTAGAGTGAGGTTGATTATTGATCCAAATAGGATCCAGAGAAGACTAAGAACAACACAGAACTCACAGAAACAACTAAGGATGCTCAGAATGGCCTCAACAAATAAAGAAAGGGAAAAAATTCAAATTTCTCAAAACTCATTGAAAATAACATCATCGTGAAGAGAGCATCACAAGATTTCCAATGACTCAAACGACTCATCAAACAGAGTTATGGATCAAAAGATATTCATGGTAAAAGTTTGGTCAACCTAGCCCAGTCAACACGAGGATGAGTCAGCATCCGTACTGCTGATGTAAACATTCGTACAACATATGTGGCATGAGTAGAAGGTGACATGTGTCATGATGATGTCAGCATGGTGATGTGGCATCACCAGAGGCTACCACATGTCACTCATATTTGAAATTTCTAGTTTATTTTGTGGATCAGTAAGATTGCGCCACATGGCAGTCCATACAACCACGTGGCAGTCCGTACAGTGATGTAGTGATGATGTGGCAGGATGAACGTATATTTGTTGACATGGTCCAATAGGTAGCTTCCACATGGCCCAGTCATGGGATGCAATGTGGCAGTGGGCAAATGCCCATAGACAACCTGTGATCGAAATTTAAAAAAAAATAAAGATTTGGTGGGTCCACTAAATCTAGCAGGACCCCACCAAATTTGGAAACCGACCAACAGATAGAACCATCGCCAAAGTAGCAGAATGCCACACACACACACACACACACACACACACACACACACATATATATAGATAAGTTGCAAGAATCAAGCCAAAAGGGGAGGCCCGTGGGCTTGACCCCGGGACCTCCCCCCTTATAAACGCCTTAATATATGCTCTGTAACCAATGGGCCAATGACCCCACATTGTTAACAACGTCCTGTTTATTACTTAAAACATGCATCTTCCCAACGTTTTAGGAGAGCGAGTGTGGGTGCGAAATGACACATAGTTCAAGGAAAAATACTTAGCATCTATTGCAGGTTGCAGGGCACAAAAAACTAGACAACATTCCTCTTGGGCCTGGGAGTGCCAAAGTCAGATCGAGGTGTGGAGACAATCATTTTTGGGTAATTCAACGCCATAAATTCAATGGTGTTGTCTTTTTATGATCCGAGCAATACTTTTGCAGCTTGATTTCAGAATGAGGTATACTTATGTATTTTTGCAAATTCTTTTGTTGAGTTAATGAAAAAGCCTAGCCATTTGAGAGAAGGAATCGAAGACATATTCCACCAGGGACAAACTCCGTTATCAAGTTTTTGTGTTCATATTTGATGCTTATGTCTCTTCATTATTGAGCTTTTCCTTCTTTAATGGTGCAATTTAATTTATACCATTTAATGCAATTCTTTATAAGTCACTCGATGAAAAGATCCCGGATCAAATATGGTTGACCATACCCATGGATGAGATGATGATGGTGGGCCATGTTGATTATGTTTAACCATGGTTTACTATGGAATTATCTCATTACGATGTTGATGTGTTTTTTTTCATCACATTGCGATGTTTAGAAATGCTTGTCACATTGTGACATCAGGATATGTGTGACACATTGCAATGTGAGGATATGTTCATCACATTGTGATGCTAATATGTTATTCACATTGCAAAGTTATATGTTCGTCACGTTGCAACGTTCATTTCTATTCGTTAGATTGTAATGTTGTGTTATGTTTGTCACATGACAAGGTTGGTTTGTGTTCGACACATTACGAAAATGAAATTTTGGCCACGTTTTAAAAATATATATATAACTATCCTTTGTTGACTGTTGTTGACCATGACTGTGACTATGGTTTATTATGGTTGACCTTGACCATTATTTACTATGGTTTTTCATGGTAAACTATGGTTAACCATGGATGAGCTTGATTTGGACCAATGTTGAGTATGGTTGATGATGACTGACATTCACGATGGTTGACTATGGTTGACGTTGGAATAGGTTTGTCACATTGCGATATTGGGTTGTATACATCTGATTGTAACAAAGGGTTTTATGTGTCACATTGTGACATTAGGATATGTCCTCACATTACAACTTGAGGATTGGTTCATCACATTGCGACGACAGACTATGTTTTTCAGATTGTGATGTTACAATGTTTGACACATTGTGATGTTACTATGTTTGAAACATTGCAACATTACTATGTTCATCACATTGCAATGTCTGGTTTTGTTTGATAGATTGAAACATCGGGTTATGCTAGTCACATGATAAGGTTGGTTTGTGTTTGACACATTATGAAAATGAAGTTTTGGCGAAGTTTAAAAAAAAATTCTAATAAAGTGTTTCCTATGTCACAAAGATAGGAAGTTCAAACTCATGCAATGTATTAGATAGAAGGAAAATTAGAATCATACTTGTTCTAAGGACATTGATAGAAAATCATCTTAAACTTTAGAGATGATAATTTTTACTTGTTCTGATAGCAAATCATCTAGAACTTTGTAGATGATGAATTATACTTGTTCTAAAGACATTAATAGTAAATCTACTTGATTTATACTTGTTCTAAAGATATTGATAGCAAATAGTTTAATAATTTATACTTGTTATAAGAACATATGTACAAACTATATATATATATATATATATATATATATATATATATACTTTTCATTGATTTTATTTGTTATGGGTAGGAGAAATAACAAAGCAAGTCTCCCACCCATAAAAGAAAAACTTTTATTAAAATCCATATATATATATATAGAAAGGTTAACTAAAATCCATATTAAAATCTATATATTAAAAAAAATAGATTCTACATAAATGTTAAACCATATTATTAAACTATTAAAATAAACATAATTATGTTCATTTATAATTATACCAATTATATGTTTATTCATATAATATATAATTACAAAATATATTTTACATAAATATTTTTATATAGAAATTTATATGATATTTATATTTATAAATTAATCTTCTTATAAAATATAGGTTATATAAATATATAAATTAGCTATATTATATATTCATATTATATTTTAATATACATATTATCTATATATGTATATGTTAATATTATAATCATATATAATTATTATATAATCGTTATTATAGGATTAACATGTCAAACATTATTAAACATTCCTCTAACTATGATTAAATAGTCGCAACAACATTTTTTATTAATGTATTAATAAAGTATTAATGTATTATGCAATACCAATTAATGCTAATGCATTAAAATTAGTATTGTGATTACAATAATTTTAATAATATAATAATATTAATACACTATCAATGACAATACACTAATAAATGTATTAAAATATTACATTATACATTAATATTAATGTTTAAATGTTATTATTATTATACATTAATATCAATTTTAAATATATTATAATATTTTATGTATGATGATGATGATGATGATTAATGTTCACTAAGGCTAAATTCGTCTATCGGACCTTAAGAGGGTAAGTGATTACTTGTGATTATTTAGAATTTTGTTTCTATGCTCGAAAATCATTAAGATAAGCTTTCCAAGATCACCATACTTTTGTTGAGTTAAGAATTTATGAAAATTGATAACATGACAAATATTTTGAAAATGAAATCTAATATATATATATATATATATATATATATATATATATATATATATATATATATATA
>ML781394.1:283619-297876 GCA_009831015.1 Picea engelmannii | reverse complement strand
AAAATGAAATCTAATATATATATATATATATATATATATATATATATATATATATATATATATATATAATTTTAATGCATATTTTCTTTTTTTGGAAGGATTTTTATTTATATTATAAGTTATAGTATTGGGAAAATAAACTCCATTTGTTTAAAAAATAAAACACCTCATTCCAAAAGGATGAAGCTCATTATACCCATTCCAAAAGGATGAAGTTGATTATCTTTTTAGAATAAATAGATAAAATATTAATTCCTCCAATAAAAAAAATTAGCTAGTTTAATTTCAAGTCTTATTTGAGGCATATTACATCCAAATCACGCCTCTTTGATTGTGATAATGTATTCTCTCTTAGAAAACACCAAGATGGAATACCACTTTCCTCAACAACACATTTATTTTCATTGAATATACATTGAAAAACATATCATCAATAAAACTGTTCTCGTGGTTGGTTGTTGAAAACAAACTTTTAACATGGGAAAACCTTCAGAAAAGACGTTGGATAGGCCCTAGATTCTGCCCTTTATGTTCTTTGGATGCAGAGATAGGGTTACATCTATTTGTCCACTGCTCGTTTGCTCAAAATATTTGGCATCTTATTACTGCAACTTACAGCCTGAACACAAACTGGTGTGGTAACTTTATTTCTAGTTGTTTTGACACTTGGACAAATCAGGAGAAATATTTTAATTTCCACCCCTCGCTGGTCTGTTGGTACATTTGGTTGGAACGTAATTCATGCATATTTGATTCTCGCTCCCCTTCCTTAATGGGGACTTGCCATAAATTATCTGGTTTTTTACAAAACTTGAGTGGAAGGAGGCCACCGTTAAGGAAGCTGCCTAGACTAAAAAAACCTCCCACTTTTACTTCAGATTCTATAGCTTGGTTTGATGAGTGGTACAAGATAATGGCCTCGTCAGTGGGGTTGGGGGAATTATTAAGCAATATGGAAATATTATTTACAGGTGGACCTTAAACTGTGGACCAGGCACAAGCACTAGGGCTAAGCTCCTGGGAGTGTGGGCTTCTTTAACTTTGGCTACTCGTTTGGATATTGAGCATCTACAAGTCATGGGAGATTCAAAAAATGTGATAGATTGACTAATTAATAGGGGGAATGTTCAAGTCTCCTCACTGATGGGTTGGCTGGACCAAGTGCAATCTTTAAAACTTATTTTCAGTTGTATCCATTTTTCTCACATCTACAGGGAGGAAAATGAAGAGGAAGACACTATGTCAAAGAAAGAGCTTCAAATTCTACATGGAAATATCCAATACAAAAAATGGATCGATGGGCACGAGGGTCCTCCTCTCATTTTACACCTCTTTTTATGATGGAGTAAATTTTTCTTTTTTGGATGTTTTTTTTTCCGTTATGTAGGCATGGTGGGCCCCCTCATTTGCTTTATATACCGCTCTTCAATACTTGTCGTAGCCTTATAAGAGCTCCTGTATAGTTTTATAGCACTTGAAGGTCTATTTATTTAGAGCTATCTCTTCAAGAACAACATATAATAGATGTAATCTGACAATTATATATACTGTTTTTTAAAGAACAAAATATATATATATATATATATATATATATATATTCTACTGAAAAAAATATCATCAATAAAACCTAAACACCTTTGACTTATTCTAAAACCTAAACACCTTTGACTTATTCTCCCATGTCTAGTTGTTCTTAGAATGAATCAATTTCCAATATTATGTTATGCCTTTGTTTCCATCAAGGATATCTACTTTTTCATATAATATTTTTACGATCTTCATTTTATTAACGTAACTTTACAGTTTATGAGATAATTATTAACTTTATGAAATATTTATTAACTGTATTTAACAACTACGCTATTCATTTTCTCGTAGTTTACATCATAAAATTAACCACTTGTTTGCATTTTGATTTATTTTGGAGGGTGTCATTTAAATATTATATTATATATTTGTTTCTATCTAGCATATCTCACTTTATTGAAGTAGATTTACACTCTCATATATACTTATTAAAAAATAATTCATCTTTTTTTTTCCAATAAAAAATTAGTTCAAAATTATATTAGTGTATAATTTTTTTACATTTTCTTTTCCAAAGTATGGGCAGAATCCTTAAACATGATTGATAGTAAACTTTAGCCAAAAAATAATTTTTTAACGTCATTGTTTTCATTTTGATTTATTTTATTCAATATCGTTTTAAGTTATGAAATTAGTCGAGAAGATAAAATCTCATGGTGATTGGGATTCAGTTAAATAGTTCATATTGTTTAGAAAGGATTTCTATAATAGTTCTACGAAATGTTTTTTTTTGTTAGAATTGGTGATATAAATATGCACAAAATCACTATTTTTTTGTTGTTTAAAATCCATTTTTGAATGCAACAATGGATTCATCATGCTGAAAAACCCGAGGGGCACCCGGATTATACAAAAATAATCATTCAAATGTGCGGATCTAACAATTTCTTTCCGGATTTTGGGCAAAGATGCCCCGAAAATATTGCTAGAAAACAAATCGTTTGGTAGAACATTTAGACTACAACGTTTAGAATTTGTAGAATCATATCATGAAGTAATATATTATTAGTTAAAAGTATATTTATCAATAATTATTTATTATAATTGTGTATTATTATTTTTTTGAAAGTGACAAAATTTACAACAAGTGAAATTAGTAGTAAAGTTGTTTATATTTAGCTTGTGAGAAATTCTTTAATGTAGTAGATATATGTTGTCCATAGCTAAAACCTAAATTAATTAAGAAACATTTGAAAATTGTAATAATGTATTACTTATGCATATTCTAAAAGAAAAAGAGAAGTGACAATGGCTACTCCGTGCCTTTAGAAATTGAAGTAAAATTAGATATATCTAAGTGTTCGTAACTATTGACAATGTCACAAGCATAAATTGAAATCTTCAAAACCTTTCTAAAATACATTGATGAATAAAAGTTGTGGCATATCAGTCCTATCTATAACACTCTAAAGTATGAAAAAAATACAACAGACTTGTTAAGGACATATAAGGACATCAAAAGGGAAAGCTAAGGACATCAAAAGGGAAAGCTAAGGACATCAAAGGCTACCAAGAATAAATCCTAAAAATTGGAGGGAATATCCTCATCTATCACACTTACGCACTCTTCAATTTAACTGTTAAGCAAGTTTTCCCTAAACCATGGACTCAAATCCTCGTTGTTCCTATTTTTAAAAGTGGGGATAAAATCATTCCCTCTAATTACATGACCTTTATGAGCCCTATTTTAGCCAATTTATATGAAATTATTCTAGAATATAATACCAACACATGGTTAGAAAACCACAGAAAAAGACTTAAAGTCCAGATTGAATTTAGAAGATATCATTCAACTGTGGACCACCTTGTTATGCTCAGGATAATTGCAGAGTAGTTTCACAATAATGAAATTAATCTCTGGTGTTGATTTTTTTTACTTTAGAAAATCCTTTAACACAATGCTTAGAAATAACCTTTGGAATAGATTAGAATACCTAAAATTCCCTTTCGAGTTGAGAGCTACTATGATAAGACTATACAAGAATGTTATTGCCAAGTTTAAGAACATTGAGGGGCGATCAAAAGAAATTAATTGTAATATAGGAGTTAAGTAAGGTTGCTCCCTATCCCTTACCCTTACATATACATTGACAAGTTAGAGGGTTGTTTGGAAAAAAAATAATTTGCTGGCATGTCTCTAGCTGAAATAGATGCCATTGTAACACCCTATTTTTAATCCCATGATGCAACATTGTATATTTGTAAATATTACGAATGGTCGAGGGCCAAGCGATGTAATATGTAAACATTGTACATTAAAAATAATAAAATGAAATACATCGTCAACTATAGAAGGGTAATGAATATAGTACTGAGGGGATATTATTCCACAAGAGAGGGGGATTAATGGGGGTTTTGAGGGGTTTCCATAAAACTTGAGTATTAAACCATCTTCATTAATCAATTTGTCATTTAGCTATTTATTCCTTTGACTTATTCAACACTCAATATTTGAATTCATGTAAGAGTTTGGGTGAGGAAGTTAACCCACTTAGTTATGAAAGCATGGGTTGAGTGTAATCATCCTTGGGGGAAGCGTAAGATTCAAACATGCATGGGAGAAGAGGAAATTCAAGTAGGAAAGAGAGCAATTTTGAAAGTTAGAAAGAAGTGTGGAAAAATAAAGAAGAGTGTTGTAGAAGAATGACGAGCCATAGTGGGCATGAAATACAACTTCCTAAAGCTAGTATTTGTTTTGAGAATGAGGTTGGTATGCATGTGAGTGATTCTTGTTGAGGAAATTTCCTAAAGAGAATTTGCTAATGTTGTGTGAGCACTCCTCTTGTAGTTGGATTTCCTGGAACACTAGTAGAGTGATTCTTGGTCAGTCTATGTTGGATCCTTGGAGGGGATGGAGATTGTCTAAGGGATTGCAATGCAGAGAAGGAAATATCATACCTTGGGGGATTGATGGGGAATAGAGCTGAGTAGTTGGAATTGTTGTAGGAGTCACATCATTGTGTTTTAGTGGGTTTTGAGTTGCTTATAGTGGACTGTAGACACCTATAGGTTCTTGTCCTTCCTTGTAGACTCATAGCCCTAACTTTGGGATGGATTGTTGTAGAGACAATCGGTGAAAGAGATCCTACAATTGGGAGGAACATCCTTCATTTGTAGTTGGTTTTGTACAACATTTTAAAAGACAAGTGTTTTGATCAATGTGTCATTTACAATTTAAATGTTCTAATAGAATGTTACATTTACTTATACTTTGTATACATGAATATTTTTGTGTGTCTAATTGCTATTGTGCATGTGTAAACCATTTCATTCTTGTTTTTATTAATTAATTATAGTAGAATTCTTGTGTGTCATGATGCACATATTTTACACATTTGAATCGATATGTTAGTCAATTTGGTAGTAATGTGGCCCAACAAGGGATTTGGGTATGTTACAGATTGGTATCATAGGAAATTTTTGTGGTAGCCTGCTTCATTGAGGGATCTGGGTACATGATAGAGGGGTATTAGATATTTTGGTTCAACATTGAACATATATGGGCCAAAGACTAGTGCGAAATTAGTAAATTCATTGTTGCAAAGTTATATCTTTTTTGAATTTTCAGAAAATTATAAAAATACGAGTGAAATCCCAAAATTTCTAAGAAAATTTAGGTCAAATTTGCAATCTAAATGGTTGAAGAGATGATTAATGGCATCGATCTACAAGTTGTAGAGTGAAAAATTGGTTTGGGAGGTCAAATTTCATGGTAACTATGAAGTTTGGAGAATCAAAGACCCAGATCACTTGGATATTATGATGAATGACTAAGATTCACCTTGGGTTAGTTTAAAAATTATAAGTTTGCCAAAAAGTTTCAGAGCTCAACAAATTCGGCGAAATGGGAACACAACTTAGTTCACTGAAGTAGAAAATCCCCGATCATTGAAGAAGAATTTAGAATTCAGCAAAGTTTTGGGAATTGATGACTGAGATCGCATTTGATCTTGAGATCAACGATCCATATCCAATGTGGATTTGGAGAAATAATTATAAGTTAAATGAGTCCAACAATGTGAAGAAAAATAAAGATCATCGTTGGAGTTTTCTGGAAATAATTGATCACTTATGGAGTTTTTTGGAAATAGTCAATCATTGATGGAGTTTTTCATAGGTTGCCAAAAAAGAGGATTTTTTCCAATATTGCTACTGGAGTTTTTTAGAAATTGTTGATTGTTGATGGAGTTTTTTGAAGGTTGTTGAAAAGGTGGTGTTTTTCCAAGATCATCGTTGGAGTTTTTTGGAGGTTGCTGAAAAAGTGGGATTTTTTTGCTAATCATTGATGGAGTTTTTTGGAAGTGGGAGTTTTTCCTCGATCATTGATAGAATCATTTTTACCGATTGCCAATACAAAGGTTTTCATAGATCGCCAATACAAAGGTTTTTTTCGATCATCAATAAAAAGGATTTCATCAATCGTCTATACAAAGTATTTTGTTGATCTCTGATAGAAGGTTTTTTTCTGATAAAATCATATTGTCGACCACCAATAGAAGGTTTTCATCAATCTCTGATTTCAATTTTTTTTATCAATCATCGATGCAAAGGATTTCACTGATAGCCGATAGAAGGTTTTCACCAATCATCAATACAAAGTATTTCGTCAATATCCAATATGAAGGATTTCACCAATGGTTGATAAAAGGTTTTTGTAATTGCCAATAAAGGGTTTTTGTCGATCATCAATACAAGGAATTTGTCGATTACCGATATAATGTTTTTTCCTATCATTGATGCAAGGAATTTAGTAGCCACCGATTAAGGTTTTTAGTTATCATCGAGGAAGGGGAAAAGAAAATAGAAGAAGAGAAGAAAGAGAAAAGGAGAAGAGAAAGAAAAGGAGAAGAAAAGGAGAAGGGAAGAAGATAAAGGAGGAGAAGAAGAGAAAAATGAGGAAAGGAAAGGAGAAACATGATCAAGGATTAAAAAACAAATCTGGAACTAAAAACTTATTTTGGTCATAGAAATATAAGAAAAGATTAGAATCAGGTGAAATTTAAAGGGTATGGTCACATAGATGAAGTCTACAAAAATGCCATTAAGGGCCACTGGCTATCTTTGCTTAAATTTTCTCGAAAAACAAATTTGTAGTTTTCAATTATCTTGGTGGTGCTCAGTGATGGAGGCCCAGATAAAGATGAAATTTTTCATAACAATCCAAAAAGCAGGCACAAAGATACCCAATTGGGCTCCTGGAAAAATTCAAAAGGGTTTGGAGTGGAGATGCTGGAACAAGGAAAAATCCACTATTCCTGGCCACTTTTGGGGGATTTTTGAAATCTTTGGTAGAGGAAAAGGGACCCTAGATGAAAAATATGGAAATATTGATTTAGTTGACATTTTACCACCTCAACAATCTGGACAACTTCTTTGTGAGGACATTTTTCATAGTTTTGCTTCATTTGGGAATTAACCAATTTTGGCTAAAAATTGCAAGTATGGAGAAAATGTAAAAAGTGCAAATTCATCAATTCCATATTTATACAACATTTGACTGGAACATCAACTTCTGAATTTTTAATTTGTTGTGTATTCACAATAAAAAATACTATCTACACCCAATACAAAAAAATTCCTAGTTTCTAACAATTTTTCTGCTCAAGGTGGCATAAAATTGTCTCTTAAATAAATTACACCGCTCAGAACAAGGCACAATTGAGTAAAAATTGCAAAATTCAGAAAAGCTATAACTTTTAGCTCAAAAATCCAAATGAGGCATGAGTACAACCATTCTAAATATGATTAAGAAGAGATTGTGTCTAAAGGATGAGAATTTAGATTAGAGCATATGTGTTTTTCATAAATTCGGATGAAGGATGACATGTAACCTAATTAATGATATATTTTACAATACACAATATTCTAACGATAACTATTGCATGCACATTTTTGTGGAATTAGAAGTACAATAAGGACATAAATAATGTTTATAAATGAGGACTAAAGAGAGGGACAATGCACAAGGTTTTTATGTCCATGGAGATGAAATCAGAGGATTAAATATCAGCCCAAGAAATGCATAAACATAGTTCAATGGACATAGAAGTAGAGTGGAAACCATAGAGTTGATGAAGAGATTATGGATGGAAGTGAAAAGATATAGAGAATATAATGAAAGGTTGATAAGATATCAATAGAAGCAGAACCAAATTAATTCTAAGTTGATACAGAGTCTAAATAACCTACATAGAAAAATCAACAAGGAGTCGAGCATAAGAAATATGACCAGTACAAAGAATGTGGAAGAACACATATCTCATTATTGAAGGGATGATTATAGACTCCTAATACACTCTAGAAGTGTTAGTAGGCATCACCATTAACTTTTACATTCATCCATAGGAGCACCCACATTGTTAGAATAAAAGAGTAGCCCAAACAGATCCCCTATCAGACATCAAAGTTCAAGGCTTGAGTTAGATAGTTTGAAAGGAGAGCTTAGGAGGCTCAAGCCACTCACATTTGATGGAAATCACAGTAAGGGTGAATAATTTGAATCTTTGTTATTGGGCATGATAAAATATTTTTAGTTGTGCAATTACTCATCAAATATGGAGGCAAAGATTGCCATATACCATCTTCAAGGGAAAGCTTTTATGTGGTGAGACCAATTGAATAAATTAAAGCATATTGATGAAAAGTGTAACATCCCACTCTGGCGCACTTACAAAACTTATTCTTTGAGGACACTTGCTCACAAGTGATCTGGACCTTTCTGATATTAATTCATTTATGCTTGATTATGATGCGTTTTGATAGACGACATGATGTTTTACTACTTGATGTAGACAGGTGCTATTGACTCAGTTTTGTTGAGTGTGCAGGGTTTTGGAACCTTGAGGATGCAGAGGCATCGGTGGAACCCCCTTGGACTCCGGATTGAGTTAGGGAGTGTGCTATTTGGGTTGATTCATTTACGGTGATATTGCTTTGTTTTGATGATATGATATTGCTTGATGATATGTTGTTGACATGTTCTAACATGATGGTTGATGATGCAGGCTGACAATAGCTTGCCGACTAGACTCACATATGGAGTGAAGGGGCCACACATGGTTTCCAGAGAGGATGAGGAAGAGGTGTGGACAATAGCCTTGCCACAGCCTACTAGCACTCCCGTTGTGGATCGAACTGTAGGTTAACGATTACCTAGTTCGAGAGGATCCAAGATGTCGTGAGGGAAGACTACGACAGTCGCTCACAATGATTCTAAGGGGCATGCAATAAGGTGGGGGCCTTATTCCCTAGAGCCCTTAGTCTCCCACAAGTTCACCTGGCGGAGTGTTGACTCCAGGGGTTATAGATGTCTACCAATCCGCCAAGTTGGCGAGTGGAACCCTTGGAGCACGTGGTGCATCCTGAAGGGCACGTCGCGCAAAAGAAACCCAAGTTGGCGAGTGGCACCCTTGGAGCATGTGGTGCATCCTGAAGGGCACGTCGTGCAACAGAAGCAAACAAGGCGAGTGTCACCCTTGGAGCACGTAGTGCGTCCTAAAGGGCACATCACATTGGTGATGATGATGAGACAACCTAGGTGACCCTAAGAACTTAAGCCTGATAAATTCTTACAACGCCTCCCCTAATTAATTGTCACCCAGTTCAAATCAAAACCTAAATTAAAACATCTCTAAGATAAATTTTGACAAGCCCTAAGAAAAGATCCTACAAAAATAAACACAAGGGCGTAAACTAAAACCCTCCTAGGTGTTAATTAAAGTCTTCTTAAAAGTAAAGGGGGTAAAGTAATGAGGGAGATAAATTAATTGAAACCCATGGTTTTTAAATGATAAAGAAGAAATAAAACTAATTAAAGTGTGGGAGTATAACAGTTAGGATTTTAGAAATACAATGAAAGGTTTAATGAGTGCATTTATCTTTTTGGGTTTTAAAAATAAAAATAAAATAAAATAAAATAAAAAAATAAAAAATAAAAATAAAAAAAAGAGTGAGAAATAAATAATAGAAATAGGAAACTTGTAATAATTTTACAGAACCTAATTAATTCTAAGTTGATACAGAGTCTAAATAACCTACATAGAAAAATCAACAAGGAGTCAAGCATAAGAAATACGACCAGTACAAAGAATGTGGAAGAACACATATCTCATTATTGAAGGGATGATTATAGACTCCTAATACACTCTAGAAGTGTTAGTAGGCATCACCATTAACTTTTACATTCATCCATAGGAGCACCCACATTGTTAGAATCAAAGAGTAGCCCAAACAAATCCCCTATCAGACATCAAAGTTCAAGGCTTGAGTTAGATAGTTTGAAAGGAGAGCTCAGGAGGCTCAAGCCACTCACATTTGATGGAAATCATAGTAATGGTGAATAATTTGAAGCTTTGTTATTGGGCATGATAAAATATTTTTAGTTGTGAAATTACTCATCAAATATGGAGGCAAAGATTGCCATATACCATCTTCAAGGGAAAGCTTTTATGTGGTGAGACCAATTGAATAAATTAAAGCATATTGATGAAAAGAGAATCTCTTGGAATATTTTAAAAAGTATTTTCAGAAGTAGTACTTGTCAGAACATTATTATGCCAAGAAGATGCAAGAGTTATTTGAGTTTAATCTTGGGAACATGACCAATGTGGAAGAGTATGAGAATAAATTCTTGGAACTTTTGAGGTATGTTGAAATCATCAGGGATGAGGAGGTTAAAATTTATTTTGATGATCCCAAGAGTTTGGTGGAAACCATGAGAAAATCTAAGTATTTGTATGAGCAGAGTAAGGCAAGGCCAAATTTTCAAAAATATTGGGATGACAAAAACAAAGGAAATATGGATCAGAGGAAGAAATGATTCAAGCTAGGTTTCTTCAGAAATAATTCATAGTCATATAAGAAAGGGAAGAAATCAAAAAGTGAGCCCCAATATGACAGGTTCTTTGGGGAAAAGGTTGAGACAACAACCCATAAAGTGTTGGGGATGTGAGGGGGACCACTTGTATAAATATTTTCCTCATAATGAAGATAGGATGAGGACTGTGCATAACCTACATAAATTTGATACAATGGAATAGATGGGCATGAGTGTGCCAAAGATTTATGTAGCCTTGGAAAATAGACAAGAAAAATATCAATCCCGAATGATTTAAGTGGAAGGTAAGATTGATAATCATCCCATAGCTATTTTGATTGATTCTGGAGCTAGTCATAGATATATAGATCCTAATATGGTTGATAGATTTAAATTGAAGAGATATAAACATGAAAAGTCTTGGTTGGTTTAGATAGCCACTAGAACCAAGAGAAGAATCAATGAGTTGGTAAGGGATTTCCCAGTGAACATGAATGGAGTCAACAACAAGGAATATTTGAACATCATACCACTTGGTTCATATGATTTTTTAATTGGTATGGAATGACTAGAAAAGCATCATGCTATCCTATATTTCTACAATAAGACTTTCACATGTCTTGATAAGGAAGGATGATTCAAGGTATTCCAAGGCCTATATATGTTAGAGATATTTCAACATTGCAACTAAAAATAAGTTTTATAAAGGGATGCCAAATATATGCAACCCATATGGGAGAGACAACCAAGCATAAGGAGACAAATCTTGAACACTATTTAATTTTCAAGGAGTATGAATAATGTTTTTGGGAAAATGATGATATTTACACCAAATAGATACATTTACTTCTCCATTGATTAATTCCTAGAGCTTCCCTAGTGTCCAAGACTCGTTAAAGAGTGAGCACACTAGAACTGAAAGAGTTGCATATGCATCTAGAATAGTTGTTGAAGAAGGGGTACATAAAACCAAGTGTTTCACCTTGGGGGTGCCCCAATTCTTTTTGTGAAGAAAAATGATGGAAATTTGAGGTTATATATTAAATTCAAACAAATGAATAAGGTTACAGTAAAGAACGAGTATCCTTTTCCAAGGATTGATGATATTTTTGATTAGTTGAAGGGAGAAAATATATTTTCCAATATTGACTTGAGATCTGGTTATCATCAAGTAAGAATATAAGAAGAAGATACTAGGAAGAAATCCTTTTGGACAAGGTATGGTCATTATGAGTTTGTAGTGGTTCCATTTGGGTTGACAAATGCACCCGCTGCATTTATGTGTCTAATGAATGGAGTGTTCATAGATTACCTGGAAAAATTTGTCATCGTCTTCTTCAATGATATTCTAATCTACTCCAAGAAATAGGAGGAACATGAGGAACATTTGAGGATGGTGCTACAAGTGTTAAGTGAGCACCAATTATATTCCAAGATGATAAAGTGCACCTTTTATCAAAAGAAGATCCACTATTTGGGCCACGTTGTCTCAGAGGATGGCATAGCAATAGATCCAAAAATATTGAAGTAATCAAAAGTTGGCCAGAACCAAATTATATTTTAGAGGTTAGATCATTTATGGATCTAGATAGTTACTACAATAGATTCATTGCAAGTTTCTCCAAGATTTCACACCCAATAACTTACTGTTGATCTAAAATATTTTTCAAGGTCTTTAATATAACATCACGAGGATAATTCCTCCTGCGTTTTTAGAGAGGTGGTACTCATATTTTTTTAATAAAATACAATATAAAAGTGTCAGAGAAAGGACCAGGATTATTCTTAGAGAAAACTTTCACATGCAGAGAATACCTGAGAAAGGACCAGGCCTCTCCTAGAAAATAATACAAGATTATAAACCAAGAGAATAAGTAATTTCACACAATGACATACCCATCATATCATAAAGTAAATTATAACACATCATTTAGAATAATGGGAATACAAGGACAACATATGGAAAAGAACTTTAAATAATCATTCAAATAAAACCAAAAATGATTTTACAGACACACATTTGAAATATCATGCTTAGAACTTGAAAACTGATAAATCACTAATGTAATGTCCCAAATAGTTCTCTGGTAACCTAAAAACAATTCTAGTTGTCTATAAAATTTTATAACAATTGAAAGTAAATGTGTTCATCCTAAATGGATTGGGATGGGGCTCCTGTGGAGAAATAAATGAAAATACCTGGAAGACATGAACAAAATACAATTAGAAATCGACCTTTGGTATTCATAGATCATGAAAAAGAAAGGTTGGATGATTGCTAACTGAGAAAGGAATAAAATTGAAGGTTTAACGAGGTGACTAATTAACTTATTGTGATGGAATATCAGAGAGATGTTATATACTTGTTGATTTCTCCTTTATATGTTATTGGGATGGAGCTTCTTTAACAGTATTAATGGATTCTTATTGATTTGTTTCAGTTATCTTACCCAAGGAATTCCTTGACCAATGTTCAATATACTCCCACATGGGAGAAACCATTATTTCTTGCCTAGTCTTTGTTTCAAACAATTCATTTTCCATATATATTATGATCAAATATTAGTTGGTCAAGCGTATATTCAATATCTTTATTTTTATTTACATGTCAAATTAACCACTTCTCCACTTCTTCTTTGGAATATTCAGTTGATTCATTAAAATAACTTTCCCATGAAATATTTAGGGAATCCAACTGCTCTTGTAATTGATCTTTTGAAAGGAGTATTTAATCCATGATTAAGTGTGGGACCTCTAGCTCTTTAGTTAGATCAATAAGCTTTAGGAATATATCACCTCTCTTTGTATTGATGATGTCACATTCAACAAGCATTTTCCATAAACATTTAATCCTTTTTAACCAATATGCATTTATTGTTTTCAATCGAGCCTTAGAAGGGAGGTTTTTCTCTCTTCTATGAACATAATTTAAACTTAATATCTTTGTCGAAAATGCACCAAAAAAATCTTTATAAAAACTCTCATAATTTTCTAGGTCCTTTTGGAGATACTATTTAAAATGTAAAATCCTTGTTGAGAGAGTAGTTGAAATTGTTTCTAACTCCCACATTTGAAGGATTAAATATATCCTTTTCTGAATGTTATCTCAAATACATTTTCTAACATCCTTTAATAGGCTTGAGGAACCTTTTAATCTTGAGAATTTTTTGGTACATCCTCTAGACTGTACATTGGCTATATAGCGACAATGGGATTAGAAAATAGGGGTCTTGGAAGTAGAGACTTTTGCAATTATTTCACTTTTCTTTTAGAATAAGGTTTCCTTATCTATATCATCAATACAATACTTCCAATATTCACTTGTTGCTTCATGAAATTCCATGACTTTCAAGGGTTTTACCCCTTGAAAATTAATTTTCGATTTCCACTTTTTAGAGACTTTTATTTTTTAAATTGACCTTTTCAATTAAAAACTTACAATTCTTTTTGTAGGATGCATGGTGTAGGTTGACATATTCTTTTTCAAATAAAATTGGCTCTTGAGAAGCTAATTCTTTCGCTATTTTTCTACTCTCAATCATTCTCTTTTTATCACAACCTGACTCTTCTATTATATCATCAACTTCCATATCCTTGGGACTAAGTTCAGATTCAGGTACCTCCCAAACTTCTTTCTGAACCACTTATTTTTTTCTTTTTTTAGATACAGGAACAATGTGTGATAT
Source organism: Picea engelmannii (assembly GCA_009831015.1). Taxonomy (NCBI): domain Eukaryota; kingdom Viridiplantae; phylum Streptophyta; class Pinopsida; order Pinales; family Pinaceae; genus Picea; species Picea engelmannii. The sequence continues at coordinate 283,788 of ML781394.1, read as the reverse complement.
TTCAATTACCCTTTTGGAAGGGTCTTTATTGTTGGAAGATTGGTTGTTGTCATTGATGTCAACCCTAGTCATGGGTTTTGGACCACAAGATTGATGAAGTTATTTGGACATGAAGGAAAATGCACATGCAGATACAACACCCATGGATGGATAGTATACATCATGATGT